>JAYJMB010001324.1:0-111160 GCA_036873735.1 Pouteria campechiana
GCGGGTGGGGAGTGGCCGTGAGTGGGCGCCCTATGCCAAAGCGGACAATAGTGCACCTGGAGCCCGGGTTGTTACAAAGGAGAAAAAAAGAGCAGAAGTTGTAGTAGCATCACCCCTTCCCCTATCCAAAACTTTGGCTCCTTTGATGTGACCTTCCCAAAAGTAATGGACGCAAGCCTAAGCATGATTCCAAACTTTTTTGATGGATCATAATCAGGCTCCACCCCAATCTTTCTACCTCCTTCGTTTCTTCCATCCACCCCATCCCTATTGTACTTCTCACAACTGTTTGCACTGAAATAACTTTGCTGGTAACTCTATTTGTACTGAAATGCAATGAAATATCAATCTATGTTACTTCTGAATATTTACCCTGATGCACATTCTATGTTACATCTATTTTCTTTCCCTTGCACTTTTTTTATAATGACAAAAAGGGGGAGAAGTAAGAGAGAAATAAGAAAGGAATAAGGGAGAAATAAGAGAGAAATAAAGGCGAAATTGCTTGTTTAAATAAATTAGAATCAAGTGCACTCATTTATGAGGAAAATAATATCTAACTGTCTAATAAACAGAGGAAGAAAATCAAAAAAAATATATTCCTAGTTATAAGATCATCTATCGAGATTGTTGCGCACTCTACCCGAGGGAGCTATGCAACAGTTATACATGTTTTGTTATGAATGAAAAATCTCTGTTTAGTTCCCATATATGCCTGTGATTGTTATATATTTTATTTGTTTGAAAGGTCACTCAAATGTTTTGTCATCATCAAAATAGGGAAGATTGTTCAACCAAACTTCCTTGACTTGGATTAATTTTGATGATGAATATGTTTAGCCAACCAAGTTTTGATGATGAACAAAATCATGTGAGTGAATGGTAAGCTACTGAATATCATTTCCAAGTGTGCAGTAATGAATAATATGTTAGGGAAATACTTAAGTGGATAGCGCAAACAAAACAATATCAGAGACAAGATCCACCATATAATAAAGGAAGAAAACATAAATGTTCAAAAAATATGGTAGGCATCATATACAAGCTTCAAAGTCACTTCAAATGTATTCTCAATCGCTACCGAAACCAATCAGATTGATGCCCACGTTTGGACACAAACATGACTTCAAAAACATACTTCAAAAGAAAACAAACATTGTTCGAACAAAGTGAAGCTGAGTTTCGGACACAGAAGCAAATTCGAACATAAAAAACCAAGTTCGAACACAAAAGAAAGCTTGGACTCTATGAAGACTGGTTCAAACATAGATCCAAGTTCAGACACTAGTGTAGTATGAAGTTAAGACGCTAGAAGCTCAATGCCGATTTCCAAAAATCTCAACTCCAAGCTTTGACATTACTATTGTAGGGTCAGTCAGTTCAAAATTTAACTTGGGACACTACCAACCCATCCCTAGATGAAGTTAGATTTCACTCGTGCAGCCAAAGCAACTAACACCTCCTCTCAATCCAAAATTTAACTTTGAACATAGTGAAGTGCTTTTAGACAAAGCCGAGTGAAGTCTGTTGCAGATCGAATGATTCATTCAGTCCAAAATTATAAGTGTGAACAATGTTAGAAGCCTTCAGACAATGAGAACCCGCAAGAACACTTCAACAGGCAAGAAATCTTGATGATTCACATTTAATGAATGTTTTCTTCTCTAATAGATAGATTTTGAATCCTAGTTTAAAAGGAGTAAAGAGAGGTCATTCCAAAAAAATTGTGAAGTTAGCAAGATAGAGAGAAAAGCAAATAGAGAATTTACTCAAACATTAAAGTTTTTCTTCCAACTCCACTAAGCGAAATGCCATCTGCATTCAAAGAACATATTCTGCAATAACTTTTCAGAGTCAGATATTCTCTATGTTTATTGCAAACATTTATTTCTATTGAACTTTTATTTATGTAAAAATTCACCTATGTAAGAGGCATTTTTATTGTACAACATTCTTTGTTTGAGACAGCAAGCACGAGGCTTGCTGGTTGTGTATAAGTTTGTTGGTTAGCTTGGAAACCAACGATTGTAAAAGTTTATTAGTGAGCTTGGAAACCAACAGTTGTATAAATTTGTTAGTGAGCTTGAAAAACCAATGTGTGTAAAGTTTGTTGGTGAGGTTGTAAAACGAACAACTGATTAGTGGAACCTGAGTGCAACAAGTGAGGTTGACTCAAAGAGTAGAGTAGGTGTCATGTTGGGCCGAACCACTATAAAATATTATTATCCTATGTTGTGTGATCTATTTTCCATCTTTTCACACTTTAATCTTTATGTTGGCCAAAACTTTTTAAAGCCCCAATTCCCCCCCAACCCCAACCCCTCCCCCTCCTCTTAAGCCACCATTTGAAAGGAACCAACAAAAGAATCTGAAGAATAAGATAATACAAATTTACCTCAGTCTCCAATTCATTTGTGCATTGATCTTTGGTGGAGAGCTGGCTTGTGGATTCATTTTCTAGATGGGCCATATAGCATATTCTTGAAAAGTTGCCCACTTCTCTATCATCTCTCCCACTTGAGCTGGTGCCTGATGAGTTTTCATCATTTACATACATTCCTCTAGCTTGATTTCTAGGTGGCTTTTTGAATTATTTTTCTTTTTTGCTCTTTTCTTTTCTTTCTTCTTTCTCTTTTAGGTCCACTCTTTCTTCATTTTTTCCACTTTTGAAGCATGTGGGCAAGTTCCTTTTTCTTTCAATCATTCTTTTCTCTCCTTCTTTCAGTTATTTTCTAAAGTTGTTGCCACTATTGCTTCCTACAAATCTTCTAAAACTTTTGTCAGCGTGGCTGCTTCATCTTCTATTTGTGAGTTTAACTCACTGTGAATTTCTTTCGCTGCCTTGAGAGCTATTGTTTTCATTTGTTTAACTAACTCTTCTCTTTTACTCTTGATTAGCTCATGAGACATCAATGAGCTGATAAGGTCATCGATCTTGAGTTCATTTAAATCCTTTGCCTCCTCTATATCAGTGATCTTTTGGTTCTAGGACTTTGGCAATGCTCTCAAGATCTTCATTACTTGCTTAAAATTAGAAACTTTTTTTCCAAACCTTTTAAAATATTAGTAATCTTAGAAAAATGCGCATACATTTCTGGTATGCTCTCACCCTCTCTCATTCAAAAGTTTTTTACCTCTCTTATGATCATGTTCCTCCTAGTCCCCTTGACTTGAGAGAAAATTTTATAAATAGACACCAACTTATCCCAAATTTTGGCAATGGTGCAGGATGATACTTTGTCAAACTCAGTAGAAGATAGACCACAAAATAATGAGTTCATAGCTTTTGCATTATTTTGTACATCGATGGTCTGTTTTGTGGTCCAAGCACCATTTCATTTGTACGAAGTGTTATTCCTATAGCTAGGGCCTTCTTAGACTCCATATCAATGGCCTTGATAAATTGCTTCATCCTCAACCTCTAATTAGCAAAGTTGGTTCCATCGAATAGAGGCGACCGGGCAGGGGATTGCCCCTCGGCAATGATATGAGCAAAGGATGATGGGTTTGCCATATGGATCTCTACAAGTACTTATGTAGCCTATTCTAACATGGCTTGTTGGTCCCATAGGCTAGATAAATACCAAAGAGGAGAGGGTTGGATTGGGTTAAAAAAAAATTCTACTTAGACTGCTTGAAGTATTAACATTCCTTTAATAATTTAATAGGAGATAATGCAAGCAAATAATTGGATAGAGATTTTTATAGTGGTTCAAGTCAACTACTCTACTCTACTCTTCCAAGAACACTCTCCTCAAGTGTCTTGGGTTCCACCATCTCTTATAGTAGAAATACAATTAGTGCACTTGGCACTCTTCTTGATTCCAACTCAAAGGGGCATAACTATCTGGTGCCTTTATGCTTTTTTGGATTCCAGCTCTAAGGGGCATAACTTTCTAGTGCCTTTGTGCTCTTCTAGATTTCAGCTCCAGGGGTCATAAATACAATGTAGCTATTGTTTGTAAGACACACTCTAATGGATTAGTTACAGCTTTTCTTGAGTCCGGTCCCCAATATCGACTCAAGGCAATCACAGAAATGAAACAAAAAGATTAAATACACTTTGTAGAGTATTTCACTAAAAGTATAGGGGAAGTCTTTCAAAAATGTTGACTGTAAAATTGAATGTTCTTCCTAGAAGTTGTCAAGAGCCTTTAAAGAATATTGTAGAAGAATTCAGTACAAAGGCTTTGCGTTTCTCTTTTCTAAGTGAAGAATTGAAGGTTTAAACTTAGTTGAATGCAACAGTTCTCTCTCTCTCTCTTCTCATTTTAGCTCTTC
This sequence comes from Pouteria campechiana, assembly GCA_036873735.1. NCBI lineage: Eukaryota > Viridiplantae > Streptophyta > Magnoliopsida > Ericales > Sapotaceae > Pouteria > Pouteria campechiana. The sequence goes on from JAYJMB010001324.1 coordinate 4,282, forward strand.
TTCTCTTTATAATAGCTTTGAATTCTAGTCATTGGAGGTAGATGAGCTTTATTGAATGCAGAAGAATGTTTGAAATTACTCACATTGAAATGTGCCATTTTTTGATTGAATCTTATAGCTGTGAAAAATTGCACTACCATTCTTGCCAGAAATGGCAGTTGGATTTTAAAAAAAGTATGAAGTAAAGGTTTCGGACTTTGAGATTTGCTTCCAACATTTGTCGTTTGTTGCTTAGGATGATGTTGTTGTTTTGGATTGTCAGGAGTTAATGTTTTGGATGGATTTTCCTACTTGGGATCATCCTAACTTAAATTTTTGGACAGAGCTAGAGAGACAGATGAAGCGAAACATCTTGAATTTAGGAAGGTGCTTTCTGTGAAATGTTTTAGCACGTTCGAAGTTACTTTTTCACATTGTCCAAACTTCAACATAAGGATTTTAGGAACATCTTGAGCATTGACTGAAGTCTGCCTTTGTCTCTGCCTCGCATCATCCAAGATATGTTTAAGACTGATTGAAATACTCTTCCATTCTAGGCTTAAGAACAAGGTTGCATCCAAAGTGAATATTTTAGATTGATTGAAGTTTTGTATGAAGTTTTTTTGTTCTTATTCCTTAGAAAATTTCTTCAACTACTGGAAGGCTTTCAAAACTTCTGATCTTCACATTTCAGCATTTGAAGATGACATAGATATGTGAAGTTTGTCTAAAACAATTTGGGACGTTGAGCATTTTCCTTTCAGATTATTGTCTGGATTGAAGCTTCTACAATTTTTAATTTATTTCTATATTTTAGGATCCTAACAACCTTTTATTAGTACATAACTTAATCAAGTTTTGTTTGTCATCAAAACTATGCAATTATACTAACAGTTGATCAATGGCAAAATTCTTGAGCTCATGTCCCTAACCACTCAGAGGTGATATGGCAAGTAGTTGAGCCAATTGGCTATGGACCAAGGAATTTCGGGAAGCGATATGTGTCTACTAAAAGATACTTCACTTAGGGTGGCAGGTGGTATGATATTGCAACTATTGATTCCAACTATGGGGTCACAAGTGATATCCTCAAGTGGCTAAGATATTGATTTCGGTTGTCCAGGGGGTGCACTTCCTCCTACAATGTTGCAGGCAATATGCTGGGGCAATTGAGACATCAACTATGGGGCAGGTAGTAGGCATGAGCAGCTGAACATTTCGACTGCAGTCCTGTAATCTTATTTTTTGCATTTTGGTGTTTTGCAAGGCTTTCCATTTTTCATTTATCTATCAATGTGATTTGATTAATCATCAAAACAAGGATATTTATAAATGATAAGCAAGAAGGATCATTTACGATCTCCCCCTTTTTTACGATTTGACAAAACACATTCCTTTTTCAATTTATTTTTATGATTTTCATATAGATTTTGTAAGACATGATCTTTAAAATTCTATTGCCAACATATGATATTTCTCAAACATTTTCATAAATGTAAACAGTCAAGTTATTGTCAGTTCATCAAATCAAAAGAAAACTTTTCATTAATCATTAATAGATCATATTCAATATCAATTTATGACAATATCCATCCAAAATTGAAAGATATAGAAGATATTTTAGCACTTTCAGTTACATGCATATTACTCATCATTCCAAGTAAAATGGTCATTTCCAAAAACCCAATATATTCTTGAAATATGAATCATAATTTATTTGAATTATCAATCACACTAAGTTTCAAATATACAAAGCAATTGATATTATAGTTTGCTCATGTTTGTCAATTTCATATTAAAATAAACCATATCAATAGGTATTGAACAAGTTTAGCCAACCCATATTAGTATATATCAAACTTGTGTAAGAAAATACAACCAATTTCTTACAAAAAGACAATCAATCCTCACTACGTCCCTCAAAGTTAAAAGTAAAGAAATTAAAAAAACACATGTGACTCCCCCATTTTGTCAATCGACCATCTCCCCTTGAGTGTCAGCACCCTTTACTTGAGTTAGTGGTGGGGTGACTAGCTTAACAAATGTGAAAATAGGTTTAGGGGCACAATATGTAGGTGTGGTATCCTATGGCTAGACTATTAATGGCTTTTTGGGTAGAATGGGAGCATCCTGAGGCGATGTTGTGTTGGAAAGTTGTGCAGAGGTTGTAGATGGACATGGAAGACCAAAGTATGAGAGGAGTGAAGCCAACTGTTGTCTTATAAAGATCTAATCCTCTCGAATTGTCCTAACTTCCACTCTTAGATCTTTGACCTCCTTAGATAACTAAGGTATGTTGAAGAAGGTCTGAAACTAGAAACTGCATGCGAAGCTTCTGAAGATGATGATTCTTGTGTTGCATTTGCACTTCCTTATCCTATTTCTTCCTCCTCCCCCTAAGAGTGTGTTCTCTAATCTCCCCCTTCTTCTTCTTCCTCTGTGCCTTCATCTTCGTCCATGTCCCTTTGATGTCGCACTTCCATCTCTCTTTGATATTTAGATAGTCTAATCTACATTCTCTTGAGCAACATTTTTCCAACCCATTCTTTCTTATGTGTAGTCATATAACAGGCTGATTCTTCTGGGGTGGGTCTACTAAAGTGCTCAAATACCTTAGTAAGCCACATTCCATAAGGTACCACATGATCATTGTGGTATGACATGTATGTAAAGAAATAAAACATAATTTTTATGAGACTAACCTTTTTTGTAACATTGCCTTCAAATACATCCACTGTCTCAATTCCTCCCAATTTGGGCACTACAATGGCCTCCAAACCCTTTCTTAGCATCATGTGCTCTATGGTCAAATCTTTTACCCTAACTCAGTGAGTTAAGTTGTATTCAACACTCATAGCTCTAGTGGATAGCAATCCAAAAATTTCTTTTGATTCTCTATCATCCTCTTCCTCTATAGTAGGAACTCCAAGAATTTTCCCTAAATCTTGCTCAAGGATAATGAAATCGTGCCCAAAGAATATATCTACTCCTTTTATACATGGAGCCCATTCCCTTTCTCTCCAGTTAAAGTAGAATATCAATGCTAACTTTCTGAAAACTAGAGCATCATAGTCTAAGAGGTCTTTCCATCATTGAAAGTTTAGCATGGACCTTATATCTGACTTGCGAACATCCAAAAAATCTAAGTCTATTTTTCTAGGAATGTGTACTGGGTGACCTAACATAGAGGTAGAGAATTAGAATTTTCTATCTTTGCCCCCAAAATAATATTCTGGTAGATCCCTCGGTTCAAACTTTGCCATAGGAACTTTCCTTCCATCTACTTTTTCAAGCAAAGACTTCAGGTTAAATAATTTTACACCTTCCTCATTGCTCCCCAAGTTAACCTCTTCTTCATTCCTATTACTCTCATGCATAGAAAAAGTGTGAGCAGGATTACCTTGAGAGTCACTTACAAAGTAAACTTTCCTAGAATTTGAAAATGCTCTAGATGTGGTAGGCTGAGTTGTAGAAGCACCTCCTCAGTTTCTTAGTCTTTTTTACCGTCCTTGATGCTTGGAAACGGCAACTTTAGGAGCCATTTCTTATAGTTTAGTGGAAAATGGATATGGAGTGGAGAGATTTAAGACAAAGTGAAGATTATTGATGGTTTGGGTTGGAGGTGATTTGAATTGCACCTTGGGGTGGTTGAGAAGGACGAATGGAAAGGATAGAGAAGAGGAACAGTTGCATAGTTTTACCCTATTTGAAACATTAGGCACCTTGAGCACATGTACTTAAGACCGCAGGGGCCTCGAGCACAAGTAACTCCACTCCCAAAGTCTGTTTTCCTAATTTATGTCCCTCCCATTTTCTTAGTTTGAACATCTATAATTTCCTAAACATAATAAGTCATCATATATTCATCACAATAATTCATTTTTCATAACTTTTTTAAACTAATCAGCACAAATACAACTCATTCAATTTCTACAATGCATGTTCCTATGTATTTATCTAACATTCATAATTCTCTCCTAATTTTATAGAAACTTTCTTGTGACAATGGTTTAGTGAAAATATCAGCAAGTTGAGCATCCATAGGCACATACTCTAAACATAAATCATGCTTTTCTACGTGATCTCTAATAAATTGATGCCTAATCTCAAAATGCTTATTACAAGAATGTAGCATCGGATTTTTGTTATGCACATTACACTAATATTATCACACCTCATCCAAAGCAATTGTGCACTACAACTCTAAGCTACTATTATATTCAGCTTTTGCAGTAAAGAGCAATATGCTAGTTTATCTTGAGAACCATGAAACCAACATGTTTCCAAGGAATTGATAAGTTCCACTAGTGCTTCTCCTATCAACTTTATAACCTCCAAAGTCGACATCCAAATATCCAGTTAATTCAAAAGTAGATTCTTTTGGATAACAGAGCCTAGACTTAGTGTGTCCACTAAATACTTAAAAATTCTTTTCATTGCAATTAGGTGTCTTTTGAACAAGATTGAAATCTAGCACATAAACATATGTTAAATAATATATCTAGCTAGACACAAGTTAAATATAAAAGAGACCCAATCATGCTACGAAATAATTTTTGATCTAATGGTTCACCCTTTTCATCTTTGTCGAAGCTTGTTGTTGTGCTCATTGGTCTATTCGTTGTCTTTACTTCTCACATCTTGAATTTCTTGAGCATCTCTCTTGTGTACTTGTACTGGCATATATAGATTCTATCTTCTATTTGCTTGATTTATAGTCCAAGTAAATAGTTTAATTCTTCCATCATGCTTATTTCAAATTCATCCTTCATGATTCTTGAGAATTCTTGTCAAAAAGCTTCATTAGTAGCACCAAAGATAATATCATCTCCATATACTTCAACAATAAAGATATCTGCGCCGTCATTTTTTACGAATAATGTAGTATTAACTTTTCCTCTTTTGAATTTGTGATCACTAAGGAACTTACTCAATCTTTCATACCAAGCTCTTGGAACTTGCCTTAGTCCATACTACTAATCCCATTATTAATATTATCAATGATATTATCGTCGATAATATTGTTTTAGCCTCCCATTAATAAAAAAATTAATTAAATCAATATTATCCCTATTTTACCACAAATATCAATATTATTGAGCATTTTATCAATAATATCATAATTTTATCAATATTATTGTGATTATATCAGTAATATTATGAGAAATTATTGATAATATCATTTAAAGCAATGATATTATCAATCAGACATTGTAAAAACCCATTTTTGGATGCCGTGATGCCCTAAAACATCCCTTGTGTTCATTTTATCTTCTCCAAGTAGAATTGAAAACCCATTTTGTGATTAAGTGTGGGAAAAAGTGCATTTTGAAGATCAAAATCTAATTTTTTCCACCTGGACACCTGCACGTTGTGTAGGTATGAAAATGAATTTTTCACTATTTTTATGTTTATTTTGTTCAAAATCATGTGATTCATTCTTGCATTGAATTAAAAAATTAATTTAAACAAATTTACACAACCAAATCTGTCATATTTGGGTAGACTGGGGATGAACATGCGATTTGAAGAAAATCCCCAAATCATTTAATTCATCCTAAATTAGTCACTATTTATGAATCGAAACACAAATAAATGTACAATTTATTGAAAAACACATATTTCTAGCAAAAATTATTATTATTTATAAATTTATAAATTTTGGGGTTAAGCCCTAAAAATATTTTTCATTTTTATAATTTAATATTAATTATAAATATTTTTTAAATTATGAAAAAAATTATTTCTTAAAATTTATAAATATATTTCTTGATTAGTTTTGAATGTCTAGAGTCCTTTTTAGACATTGTTGGATATACATTATGAAGATTTGCATGTTCAAGAGTGTTCAAATCTTAAAAATGTTGATGTTATATGGATGGGAAAGAAAAAAATAATTTATTTTGATTTGATATTTTTCAAGTTGAAATTTGAAAATGTCAATAGACAAGAGTGGCAATGGGAGTAAAGGCAGAACTAAGCCTAATGATTTTACATGGGAACATAGGAAAATGGTTGCAAGCAACCCATTTGGAGCTGAATGCAACTACTACAAGCAAGTTATGAAGTCGAGGGGGATCACAAGACTAAGGCAACACTTGGCTTGGAGTAGTCCAAATGTTAGGAATTGTCCTAAGGTGCCTAGGGAGATTAGAGCACTTATAAAGGAAGCTATTCAGTCAGGCATTACTACTAGAAGAGCTCAACAACAGAAGAAGAAGGGGATTATAGCAAAATTGGGTGGTTATGTTGTTGTTGATGATGAGGGTGATGATGGAGATGAGAGGGAACAGATGAGGCAAGTTGTTTGGGCTAGTATGGCAAAGCAATGGGCTAGAGAGGAGTCGATTATGTTGGAGAGGGGTAGACCTACTTTCCATGGTTCTACAAGTGAAGCTGGAGAGGAAAGCATTCAAGGGGGGTTGGATGAAGGAAGGAGACAAAAGGGAGGACTAAAGAAGTTTTTGAGCCATACATCATCTATGAGTAGATCATAGCCATAGTTGTATGAATAGGCTGGTGGGATAAAGAAGAAGATGACTCAAATGTACAAGAAAGGTAAACATAATGTAAAGAATCTCGGAACTCATGTACAAGAAGGGTAGAGATAGTGTAAAGAATATGATCCATGCTACACAGATAAAAGGAGAAGGTGTCCTGCCTCTTTTAGTGTACCAGATTAGGGGAACAAATCTTTATCAAGAGAATGAGGACATCAAGGACTAGATGAAAGGAATGACTCATGTATGGGAAACATATGGCTTGTCTATGATGTGTGATGGGTGGACTGGCCCCACAATACTCGATGTCATCAACTTTATGTTGTATTGCAGAGGTACTACGATATTATGCAAGTCTATGGATGTATCTAAGCATATCAAGGATGCAGTTTATATTTAAGAGTTGATTGAGAAGCAGATTGAATTCCTCGGCTCAAGTTTTCATGTGGTAAACATTACCACAAACAATGGAACTGCATTTAAGAAGGCTTGGAAAGCTCTAGAGAAGAAACTGCTTTTGTATCTAATTCCTTATGCAGCACACCACATTGATCTCATTTTGGAGGATATTGGTCAACAACCAAGTGTTTGTAGTGTGATGAGATGGGTCAACAGATTACCAAATTCATCTATAATCATAGTTGAGTAAAGGCACTTTTTAATGAAGCAATTGATTATGAGAGGGAGATTTTACATCCAAGCAAGACCTAATTTGCCACAAATTATATTGCACTGGATAGTCTATGGAATGTTCAGCAAGTACTCAATACAGCATTTAACACTAATGTGTGGCATGATTCCAAATATGCATATACTAGGGAAAGGATGGAGGTGGAGAGGATTATTATGACAACTTCCTTTTGGGAAAAATTACTATCGTTGTTAAGTATTTTAGAACCTCTTTATAGAGTCTTTAGGGTTGTTGACAATGAGACTTATCCTAATATGGGTTCTTTGTATGCGGCATTTCAATTTATGAAGGAGTCTATCCTAAAAAATGTGAAAGGAGGGCAGTGAGTGATCACCATCATAAAAGATCATTGAAAGAACATGCTCCATCATCCATTCCATGCAGCTCGTGAGTTTTGTCATATGAATTACAATCTTCTCTTATGTATCTTCTTCTCTTATGCCTGAATTGCAATCTTATTATTGCAACATATTTTTTAAACTCAAAATGCCACTATGAGCATGGTCTTGGGGCGGATATGAAGTTAAATGGGGCGGTGTTTGAAGTCTTTGAAAAGTTATTTCCTGATCACCCAAATACAGGTGACTTTAGGACCGAGGTAAATTACTTATGTTTTTCACTAAAGATACTTCATTATCTTGCTTAGTGTGATAAATAAAAAAGATCTATCTTTATAAATGTTCCAATAATTAATGGCTTTTCGCGAAGCGGGGGGGATATTTCGAAAGGCAGTGGCTATTCAATCATGGTCATGAGGATTACCTTATATATAATTGTTTCTAAACCTCATGACATTTTACACTTATATATTTAATCTTTACAAGTACTAATACATAATCTTGAATTGATTATAGGCGAATGGTGGACCTTGTATGGCATGGAGGCCCCAACACTCAAGCTATTAGCAGTACAAATTTTAAGTCAAATGGTGTCTTCATTGCCATGTGAATGAAACTGAAGTACATTCTCTCTCATCCATGCCCAGAGAAGGAATAGACTAGGGTATGATAAGCTTAAAAAACTAGTTTTCTGCCATTATAATATGAGGTTATGGGAGAGGATGCTGCGAGAGAAAAATAAGGAGCCCGATGACCCTCTAGATCTTATGATGAATTGGACAACATGCACACATGGAGGAGGATGATACTAGGAAAGATCCATTATATAAATGGTTACGATCAGAAGATCTAGATAGATAGAATGGTGAGCTAATAAAAGCTATTGCCCTAGAAGCTAATGCACAAGGTGTGGATGTAGAAGTGGTGCTACATCGAGAGTGGATCCCAAAAGAGGCATTTGATCCATTATCTAGATCCCAAACCCAGTTGACTACTAAGGGAGCCATCACAAATGTCTCAGCAAGCCTTGAGGACTTCTTCATTGTCAAGAATAAAGAGTGGCGACAATGATAGTGATGATGATGATAATGATGATGATGATAGTGGTGGCGAGGGTGGTGGTGGCATTTGTGGAGGTGGCTCATCATACCCACAGAATCAATGGCCATTTAGCCAATTTACTTGTAGCATGGCATCCATGAATTTAAGTGGGTAGAGAGAAGTCTTCCTATGGGCCAGATGGTTCATCATATTCATATCTATATGAATGTTTAGATGATTCTGGATGGAATTACAATAATCCATCATATCGTCCCTCTTCATAGCCATCTCAACTCAACTTGGCCTTGGATTGCATCCAACCATATCGGTATACATCATCAAATTACCCAGACAGTGGAGTAGATTCATTGGCTTCTTTTTCCTTTTTTAGCTTTCCTTTCCCATTTGAGTATGAGTCTATACGTCAATAAGATGATGATGATGATGAACTTGAGGAACCTGCACAACACTCCACTTGGTATTAAGGTAAGAGTTGATGTAATTGTTTTAATTTTCAAAACACTTACCTTTTTTTGTGTGTGTGACATAGTATGGGAGATATAATGTTTAATATAATGTTTTTTCTTGCTAAGATTTACTCGCCTTCTATTAGCCTATATGCATTTCTCATGTGCACATTCATTATTCATGTAATGGTAAGTTTTTTAGTCTAATTTTTTACCCAAATTGTGTGTTTATAGTTATCATAATTTATCACAAAGTTTCATTGAAAATCTCTCAAAACGTCCTATTTTTCTAATTTTTTTCTATTTTACTGATAAAGTTCTCGAAAAAATGATAGTATCGGTTTTTGGGCCACCAATAATTAGGTATTTATCGATGATATGAACACTAGTTTATATAATGCTTTGGTGAGTTTGTATACATGACTAGGTTGATCATCCAATTCAAATCCAAGAGGTTGTTCTACATAAACTTCCTCATTTAGATACCCATTAAGGAATGCACTTTTTACATCCATTTCAAATAATTTCTAATTTATGTGAGATGTAACATGCTTATGGCTTCTAATCTTGCTACAGGGGCATAAGACTCTTCAAAATCATTTCCCTCTTCTTGGGAATACCCGTTAATAACTAGCCTTGCTTTATTACTAACATCTAGTGTAGTTTCATCTAGCTTATTCCTAAAGACCTATTTGATGTTGGTCTCATTCAGATGTTAGATCAAGAAGGGGGTTGAATTAAGCTTTTAAAATTTATGGCCAAATAAAAATATAGTGCTAAAATAAAATAGACAAAAATTAGACAACATACAAACACAAGTATTTCTATAGTGGTTCAGCCCTTCCCTTAATACCTCCTCTTCTTTTTGAGTCAATCTCACTATACTGCACTCAGGTTCCACTATAGTTGATCAGCTAACTTTGATCAATGTACACTCATTGGTTTTCCCAAGCTCACCAACAAACTCTATAAATCTTACTTTTAGAGCTCACCAAAAACTCTTACAACTAGTTTCTCGAAAGCTAACTAAAAACTCAATAATCTCCCACCAAGTCTAACTACTTGTTGTGATCAATACAACCAAATAGCAAGTCCCATGCTTGCTATAACTAAAAATAAAGATAACTTATATAGATATGAATGCCTCTAAGATAGGAAGATTTGTACAACAATTAATGCAAGGATCAATAAAGATAAACAACTAAGGATAGATAATTCAAACTTCTGAAAGTTGATAAAGTGATAAGCTTTGAATGCTTGAATTTGAATGTAGCGCAGTGGAGTTGAATTCCTTGGAAGAAAACTTAAATGTTGATGTAAATGCTCTTTCTAACTTCACTAACTTTTCCAACATCTTGAACATCCTCTAATTACTCCTTTTATACTTTGATTCAAAATCTTTCCATTGGAGAGGACAAAGTTCATTAAATGTGAGCAAAAGTTTGAATTTCTGATCATTGAGAGTGTTCCTACAACTTCAGACCATCTGAAGTAAAGACTTTAGCACATCTAAAATGAGAGAGAACTCTATGAGTGGAGCTTCTTTAGAAATTCTGAAGTTCTTGCATGTTCTAAAGTCATCGTTACTTCACACTATCTAAAGCTACTTCATATTGTCTGAAGCATACCTTCAACATGTCTGAAGTGATGAAAAATAGTGGCTTACAAACAACTCAAACTGGCACCTTTAGAATAGTGCTTCAGCATGTCTAAAGAAATAACTTCAGACTATTTGAAGTGATGCAAATCCTTAGCCACACACCTTTGAACTTCAACACTTCTGATTTCATCTTGGGAACATCTAAAGTAAAACTTCAGTATGTCTGAAGCTTGCCTTTGTAAAATTTGAAGTTTAGGACTTAGTTGATTTTTAACTTTTATAACATCTATCTTTAGTGGCACATTGTAATCTTGTTTCAACATGTAATTAGTAAAATTTTAGCACGTCTGAAGTAGCATTATTCTTTCAACATCGTGGCTTCTTACTTTAGGTCATCTGAAATGCATTGCACATATACTTCAACACATCTGAAATGGAACTTTAGGACATTCTGAAGTGTTGTTGACACTTCAACGCAAAGGCTTCATGCTTCGGCACTTGTGGAGCTAAGACTACAGTCCGTCTGAAGCTCACTTCTATGTGCTTCAGCACATTTGAAGCTGTCTTACGAATGTCTAAAGTAGATTTTACATCTAAACCTTGGCATCTAACTGAAATTATTTCAATAGGATACTTCAGTAGATCTGAAGCACGTCTGAAGTTACTTTGAAGCTTATGTTTGATGCCAGACATATCCTTAAGCTGTAGATTAGTTTTGGAAGCTTGAGTGCAACATCTAAAGCATTTCTAAAGTTCTTTCAGACTTGGATCTTGTGTCTATAGTCTTCAATATTGAGACTTTCTGAACTTCTTCATAAATTGAGTTTGTTTCTCATGATTTCAAACATGTCCCAATGTGTCTAAAATCCTCTTCTAAGTTCAGGGTCATTCTTTCTTGAGCAGTCACTAGTTTCTCATCTTTTGTAAACTGAATGTAGGATCGTGTCTCTAATATGAGCTTGAATACACTATCTACACATCTGAAGTTGCTTCCCTTAATCTATTTCATAAACTTATCATTGCACATTTGGGAAAGTAACTGTCAGTAGCTTAACCACTTTACTCAGATGTTTTTGCTCATCATCAAAACTTAGTTGGTTAATCACATTCATCATCAAAATCAAGCCAAGCAAAAGGGTTAGGATTAACATTCTCCCTCTTTTTATGATGATAAAACATTTGAGTGAACTACCTTTCAAAAAGATGAAAAATGTATTCATGTACCAACAATAGAGAATGTGAACTAAGAAAAGATATTCTACTTATAACATTATATAGCTCCCCCTTACTAAGTGCATCTCTAATGATTTTTCTAATAACTCTCCCTGAATGAGTGCACTACTACTTCTTCAACTGTTCTCTCGCTTTTTATCATGATCAAAAAGGGTTCTCAAGGAAAAAAAACAGGATAGAAACTATGAAAGAATCACACAGATATAGACATTCAAAAAAATTATCTTTCTTTGTTGAATGTATAAACTGATACAATGTGTTAACATACAAAAAAAATGATACATGATACACAAGAGAAAAACAAAAATGTAGCAGGTTATGGTTTCTTGGTTGGTGGTTTGGGTCTCTTATTATAGGTGAGAGGAAAGAAGAGACGATATTCAAAGGGTTTGAGAAGCCTATTAGAACAAGTTGAGGTGAGGAATGAGTTTTTAGGTCTTCTAGATATAAGGGTAAGAAAAAATAAACATCTGGAAGAGGTTTAGGCTTGTAATTTTTGGGTGTATGAGGAGGATCTTTGAGAACTATGATGTTGGCTAGAATATTTGGATCCTCAAAATCTGGAAATGGTAGGTCTTTAGTTGAAAAAGACTTTTTTTGATATTTCAGAACAAAGGCTTTGGTTTCATTTATCTTCCTTCTAGTTTGAACTTCTTGGAAAGTCATTTCGAATTATTTGACAGGTTTCCTAGGGACTGGAGTGTTAAACATACTATCTAGCTTAATTTTGATGATAAACATTCTTAACCAAGTATGTTTTGATGATAAGCAAAGACATGAGTGAAACATTAAGGTACTAACAATTTGCTCTCAAGTATGTTGCAAAAACATTAACTCATACTCAACTTGAGAATAACCCTCATAATGATAAAAGGAAGAAACAAAGTAAATGCTCTTTAAAAATAAGTATACAAATTTCATATATAATTAAAACAAGAAAATAGAAATTTTGAAGTCTTGAAGACATGCTTCGAAGCAAACGGAAACATCTTTGGAGTCATCACAATGTACTTTAGAGTAAATTGGAATGCTTCGGAGTCATCACAGTGTATGCTTCGGAGTTAATTGAAAAGCTTCAGAGTTTTTATAGTGTGCTTCAAAGTCATCACAAGTACACTTCAGAGTCATCATGAAATCTTTAGAGTTGTCACAGTAAACTTCGGAATCAATAAGAGACATTTCAGAGTTTATCAGGCAAGCTTTGGAGTTTTGAATATGTACTTCGGAGTTAATGAGTCACATTTTGGAGTAATTCAAACATGCTTCAGAATTTATAAGACTTGCTTTAGAGTCCTCAAAACCTTACTTTGAAGTCAACAAGCAAGCTTTAGAGTCATTGAACAATACTTCAGAATTCACCTTTCTGAAGCATTACAAGTTCAGAAAATCCAAAGTCCTCTCTACAAAGGTCTGTCGCAAATAAAAAAGGCTTACTGTCATTTTGGAAAATCTGAAGTAAACTAATCAGAGCATCCGAAATCATTCATGACATCATTTGTTCACTGATCTCTTCGAAATAGTTGAAGAAATAACTGAAAAAGTAACTTTGGAGCACCCAATAAGAATCTGAACATTAAAAAAAGTTAATGAAAAAGTTGCAGATCGATACCAAATTACTGCAAAGTTAGACATCAGACAAAGTATAAGGTTAAGAAAAATATTTTGAAATGTTTGAAAGCTTGCTAACGACAGCAATGAAAAAATCTCTCTCAGCCTATAAAAATGGATTCAGATGTAAAAGAAGATACTACTGATCATATTGAATATATGAGAAAACACAAGAAGAAAAAGCTTTTAGGCATTTAAAATCTTCCTTCAAAGTTCAACTCCAATCGCTACAACTTTGTCAGAGCTCTCAAAGTTTGAATTGCTTCTCAATTAAAGAGTTTGAATCTTTTACTCTTATTACTTATTCATTTACTTAAAGTTTAAAATTTTATATACAAATTTGCCTAAGTAAGAGGCATTAATCTGTACGCCTCATTTTTAGTATTTGGTAACACAAGCAGAGTGCCTGGTGTCTATATATTGAGATAAGCAAGTAGGAAACTTGCTAAAGGGTACAAGTTCTTTGGTGAGCTTTGAAAACCAACAAGTTGTAAACGTTTTTGGTTAGCTTGGAAAGCTAGTAAGTTGGTTGGTGAGCTTGTTGGAAAACCCTATGTGTATTTGATTAGGTTGATCAAGGTATTAGTGAAACCTAAGATCAGTAGAGGAGACTGACTCAGAGAAGTGGAGTAAGAAACCAAGAAGGGTCAAACCATTATAAAAATCTTATACTGTGTATTGTACAATTTATGTCATTTATTCATTCAGCACTTGGATCATTTGATTTGGCTAATAGTTTTAAACGCTCAATGCACACCCCCCCCCCTTCCCCCTCTTGAGCTACCGTTGTGCAAGGGACCAACATGAAGGAGTAGGTTGAGGGAGAGTGGGAGGCTGAATTGTAGGAGTTTGAGTTAGAATAGAAAGAGTGGGTGAGATGATAGATTTGGAGGGTTGAGGTGGAATATTGGACTGTTGAGGCTAAGGTGGAGTGGTGAGGGCAATTTAGATTGAGGAGGAGGAGAGGATATATGTAATTTAGAATCTGAAGAATCAAAATCAAATGAAGTGGAGGTGGAAGAACTTAAAGAAATGTGTTGGTTAACATATAGTTGAGGTGAAGATTGTATAGGCTGAGAGGGTTATGGAAGTGAGGAGGTTGATATAGAATGATGGTTGTGCAAGTGTTTGGTTGTGGTGAAGCGGGAGATGTTGGATGAGGAGAGTGAGAAGTGGGTTGGAGATGGAAGAGAGATTGTGGGGAGGAGGAGTGAGTAGACCTGATGGGTGAGGGTGGTCTATGATGAGGAATGGGGAAGGATGGAGTGAAGGATTGGGTTGTTTGAGGTTTGGCTCTAATGGACTCAGCCAAGGAGATCAGTGTGTCTAATTTGAGATGAAGTGATTCCTCAATTTTGTCTATCCTAAGGTTAAGGGTTGAGAGAGAGGTTTCTATGTTAGTGAGCCTGGTTTCAAGGCTCTATGGGATTCATTAGGTAGGTGAAGAAGGTGGAGATGAAAGTGGTTCTATATGGATAGGTCTGGTGGATGGGGCTACTACTACTGCTGCTAAAGCTTCTTCTCTCATGGATTCATCTTCTCTTATGATTTCTTCTTCCCTTCTTATTTCTTCTGCCCTCAAAGTTTCTTCCTCTAATCTAACTGATTCTTCCACTCTTCTTCTTCTTCTTCTTCTTCTTCTTCTTTTATTCTCTTCACTTGTTCTGTTATTCACTGCAAATTAAACCACATGTGTAAGGAGTCAAGTTTTGTAGTATAGTGGTGAATGAGCATCATATTTGCAGGGATTAGGTATTCCAATTACTGACTAGCTATCATGATAAAAAATTCTAACTTTTTTTGGACAACCAATAAATAAGATATTAAATTAAAAATAAAATAGATAAGCTTCAAATAGAAGGTTGATTTCATTTATGCTTCATTCATGGTTCTCTCAACTCATTACTGATTAATCATTGCATTTGTTTGTAAATCAAGCATCCCAACTCACTTGACCCCCTCTCCCAAGTGTTAGGTTGAGTATCTATTACAATATCCTAATTTCAATATCCCTATAAAAATCTGAATGATGGGAATGCATTAAGATCTATGGTTCTCTGGAAAGATTTCATAAAACATAGAAGCTCTCCTAAGTCATCTATGATTTTATGTTTTGATGTCTAGATCCTATTCGAGGTAACCTCTCTTGAGTGCCAAACCCTAAATATGAGATCAATAAATAGATGGCCAGTCAATTGAAGGCATTAAACATCAAACATCACAAATAAACCTAATTGCAATGTCAATCAAGCAAATCATTAATTAATCCATGAATTTCAGATGAACTCCATCTTCCCTCTAGAATGAGGGAAATTAGCTAGATATGATGTAACATAGATTAATCCAATAAGAAATCAACATCATCTTTGTTTAATTCCCAAAATCAATTCAAAACCAAATCCTCAATTAGAAAGCTTGAGATCAATTGAAGCAAAGGAGATAATAATAACAAAATCTTGCCTTGTTCAGCCTAATTTCAAGCCTTGTAAACTAGTTTTGTTCCTTGATCTTCAACACTTGATTTTCTCCTCTTCAAAGCATCCTCTAAAGCACTCCAAAAATCCTAAGATAATCTAGCCAAAGGACCCCCCCAAAAACCTCTCAAGAAGTCCTCTAAAAAGCCCCTTTCAAAACCTTAAAAACGATCACAAATGAAGAGCTGAAATTCTGCATCACTACCAGCACCACGGGCCCAAAATTGGAGACACGATGCTAGTTTTTCTATTTGCATTGGGTGGTCCAATCAGGGAGCCTCGCTGGTTGCCTGTTGTGCTTCTTTCTTGCTTCTTTTAATCCTTTTTCTTCCATTCTTTCGTTGCATTTCTTTTGTTCCTTAGTTTAGCTCCATTCTTTCACCATCCAAGGCACCTATAAAAATTAATAAAATTATATGAAAAAAATTTTAAATTGTTAAGAACAAACAAATAAATAAGCTTGAATAATATGAAATATAAGTGAATAAAATTCACTTATCATCTATCTTCCTTAGCTTCTTTGAAATCCATTCATTTGAAGTCTTTGTGAAGCCAATTTTGCTTCAATGTAACTTCATTCACCATGCCAATTCTTCTAAATTCTTCTCCTCTCTCTTATGATAGAATTATTCTAACTCTCCTTAGGAATTTAGATAATACAATTGCATAAGGAAGAGGAAATCTTGATGTAGTCTTGACCAAATATAAATGATCAATGATTGTTTGTGCAAGGTCAATCCTTTTTCCCTTCTTCATTGCGCATAGTATCCTTGCATCCTTTTCTAATACTTGATCTTTTCCTCCAATTTTGGGATGAACATTATTTATAATCAAGATGTGGGAAAATTTGAGGTTTAAGTTGAGATGGCTAATGTGCAAATAGTTTTCTTTCTCACCAATTTCGATGCCAGCTAACCTAGAAGATAGTTTAGCTCTTGTGAACAACCACTCATAACTTTGAGTTTCATATTCTAGCAGAACTAGAGTTTCTCTTATTACTTTAGTAGATAAAATCTACCTCTTTATCTCCTATCCAAGATTTCTGTGTGCTATAAATGAAATTGCATATTAAGGCTTTCACCAATCTAGGGTAACATCCTTCTTTATAGTTCATAAAGTTCTCCCAATCTTGGAACTTAATCTAGTTGCACACTTCCAAATTCAAGTTTGCTTCTCCGAACACATCAAAATCAAATACCCTTCCTTTCACTACCTTCTTATTTTCATACTATTGCAAATACTTAAGGTAAGCAGACTCATTGTTTCTGAATATAACCTTAAGTGTGCTATTGTCCTTCATTGTTCTTATTTGCTATGGAGATACTTCCTCTCGTTCTTCTCTTACTCTTCTTCTTTTAGATTTAGTGGATGTAAATGCCACTGATACACTTGCCCTCCTTGTCCTTGCCATAGCAGTAGTTGGACTTTAGGGATCGAAGGATTTTGGCTTAGAGTTTGGGAAAAAGAGGGTTTCAAAAAATTTCAAAGCAGAGGAAATGGAAGACCAAAGTGGAAATATAGTAATGGAGATTTGAGTGAAAAAAGGTTCTTTAAACTTAGTAGGAACTCAAATCATCTCTTCTGAAATAGAGTTTCAAACTTTTGGAATAAGAGTTTCAACTAGTCTAAGAAGAGAGTTTTAAAGTGATCATGTTATTCTTAGGGTTGTAAGATTTTAGATGGTGCAAAGGGTTTTAAACTATAGATAGAGTTTCAGACGATGCGAAAGAGTTTCAGATGGTATGAAGGATGGTCTAAAGTTATGACTTCAAAAGCAAGGAGTTATGTTTTAAATTTTCTAAAATGGAATGGAGCCTGAGCTTCAAATGTTCTAAAGTTATGTTTCAAAACATTATGGAGGAGAATAAATCAAGCAAATAATACTTTAAAATCATCATAGTTCAATCCCCAAAATCAATTCCACAATTACAAGGAAAGAAAGCCAATATCTTCCCCTTTCACTTGTCTTCTGCTCCTTGAAATCGAGCCTTTTCCTTTTGATCTCCAAAACCAAACCTTCTTCTCTTCAAATGCTTTCCAAAAGCTCCTCAAAGACCTAGCCAAAAAGATCTCCAAATGTCTACTCCAAGATGCCAAAGCATTCCCCAAAAACTAGGTTTTATTGCACACCATCATGTCCCAAAAATCTGCATGCATTGTTCATGAGCGTCAGTGCCACGGTGCCCAAGTTGTTGCCACTGGGTGTTGGATTTGCATAGAATGTGCACTATGGCTCTGCATTTGGGTGCCGCGACACCAATTCTGCTACCCATTTTTTGATATTTTGGTTGTTCCATTTCTCGCCTTTCTTGAGCCATCCACTTACAACTTCATTTTTCTTTAGTTTAGCCCCCTTCTTCCTTCCTATAATGCACCTAGAAAAACCAATAAACACACATGAAATCCATCTAAATTTCTCAAGAATAAACAAATTAAAAAGCTTGAATAATATGAGATATAAGTGAATAAAATTCACTTATCAAAATGACACTTTAGCCTTGATGAATCCTTTGTCATTGTTGCTAAATGCAACTGCTTCTTCATTAACTAGCTTCAATTCTTTAACGAGTTCTTTATTTCCAATCATATGTCTTGAGAAACTACTATGCATGAACCAGCTATCCCTTGTAGTGACTTTAGAACTCACCTGCAATTACAATGATAAACATAAACTTCACCTCTTTGGTACCCAGGTAGTAGGTCAATTTTTGTTAGTGATATTGTGTGTGAAAGAGGGTCATGCACAATCCATGGGTTTCCATCTCAATTTTGCACCTTTTCTTTGCCATTTTCTAGTATAACAATCACATAACTTATGTCCTAGTTTTTTATGGAAATGACTTCTATTGAGGATTCTGTTTGGTGCATTGTATATCTCTAGTTTTCTAACCTAAGAGTTTCTTATAAATCTTCTAATATGGGAACAATTTCTTCTCTATTCAGTGAGTTTCATACCCTTGGTTCATCCACTAAACTTTTTTGTTTTCTTGCACCTTATAACCACTAGATTTTTCACATCTAAGTCACTTTTTCCTTTTTGTCTAGTCATTCTTAGGAACTTGGTTACTAACTCTCCTGGATTGGAGAACTTGTTCAACATACAATTTAGTATCTCTATCTCTTTCTTTAAATTTTCAACTTCTTGACAATTTTATCAAAATGTCTTTTCTTTTATGTGAAATTCTGTCCAAGGATCTCAAATTCATTGAAAATAGAGTCATATGATTATTGTAATTCATCAAGCTCTTTACATCTACTACGTTCATTAATAGAGCTTGAGGAATCAGAATTGGAAAGTAGTAAGAATTTACCTCAGGTTCCAAATTGTTGTTGTCCTTGTTGATTATAACTCTCTTTAATTGATTTTGATGATGAATATGAATTAGTAACTAATTTTTTATGATAAGCAAATATGTTAGTGAAAAGTTAAATTAGTAATGAGCTCGTAATATGCCATGTTTTAATGCATAGATTCACATATGTTTTGGATCCTCTTTTGACATAAATTTAGTGGTTTATAAGCACATTCTTGTAAATTTGCAGTTAATTTGGTTATTACTTGATAAGTGAATTCTATGTTGATTTTTTATGTATATTTGCAGATAATTAAGTGCTAGAAATGAAATAAAATATGGAAGACATCAAGGTAGAGAAATAAGAAAAACAATGGAGTTTGGATAATGAATAAGTGGATGAAAAATGAAGATTACAAGCTCAAGAAGTTGAACGATGCGGCATCCAAATCTAATGTTGCGGTACTTAAAAGTTGAATTCAACATTGTTGGGTAGTCAAAGAGTTGAGCATCACAACATCCAAATCAGATGTTGTGGCATCCGGAAGCAACACTTGGGACAAATTGGTGTAAAACAAGTGGATGCTGTGACGTCCGAATCAGATTCCACGACATCTAATGTAATGAAACCTAGTATCATTTTGAGGCCATTGTGAGTATAGATGGAGATAGATTCAGCTCAAGTGTTCAACATATAAGTGTTACAACTATCTCAAACTTCAATCCCACTAACATAAATTTCAAATGTGCAGAAACTAGTATCATTTGTGGTCCAATTATGGCATATTTTGAGAATGACTTGGAAATCATATTCAACATTATAGTTATATATATAAGCTATGTTTCTAATGCATTAATAATCATATTATTCTGAGTTTAGATGAGGAGGTTATATCCAAAATAGTATAACTCTCTCTAGAGACCTCTGAAATATTAACTTTGGTGTTATCAAAAGGAGTCACTTTGAGCTCATATGAATCATTATAAAGGATGATTTAGAAAATGTGATCAACATAAAAGATGTATCCCTTAAAATTATCTATTCAATGGGCTAAGAGTCACATAATTTTGAGTTTATACGAAGAAGTTATGATCAAAAAATGATCTAAAACTTCTAAACTTTAGAGGTGCTAAAGTATTAACTTTAGATGTCAAAATAACTTCAGAGCTACGACCAAGAATTCAACTCTATTACTTCAAAGCCTCTAAATTTAATATTTCAAAGAGACTAAAGGGGTTTAAAAGGTGCAAATTAACTTTGGAGGTGTGGGAATATATTTTAGAGGGTCTGAATTAGGAAATCAAATTTGCAACTCGATCTTCAAAGCCTCCAAAGTAGCTTAACAAGAAAGAAAGTTTGAAATCAAAGTCTGGAATTTTAAATTTTTTTGAAGTACACAAATTGAGTTATTTTCCATGCATAAGATGTTGCAAATTTTATAGTCTGAGACATGTAGATTGTGAAGCTATTATTGGAAGCTGATTTTTAGGCACATGATATATTGTAATTTTTAGAACCCAAGATGTGCAGCAACTCAATTATTTTTAGAATTCTTATTTTTATGCATTGCAAGGCTTTGGAATCTATCTTTTTATGGGGAAATACTGAGTTATTATTGGAAGAGGATCTCTATGCATAGAGGCATTATAGTTTGTGAAGGAGTTCTACTAAAACCTTACTGGTTGAGTTATTTAAAGACACATCTAGGACACACAGGGGATAGTTTGGCACAGAGTGTGTATGTGAGAAATAAAGGAGCGAGAAAAGGATTCCAAGTTTTGCAATATGAATAGTTTGAAGATTGTCCTTTTTATTTTTAACATGAACTAAATTTCTTTTTCTAGGGCAATGATTTAGCCCTCCTTGATATTCGTTGTTAACAGAGATTATTGGTTTATCAATTCAATATCATCTTATTTCATTAATTGTATAAAATGCAATCATCTAATGTATTTAATTGCCTGATCACCAATTATGTGCATTAGCTTATTTTTCTTTGATTATGCGGTTAAGGTAGACGTCATATGCTAAACCATGTATTATGCTTTTTTGAATGAATGAGTAGATGGTTAAGGTAAACGCCATATGCTAAACTAATCTACTTTTTTCATTAAAATTATTCTGATCTTCATAAGTTTTCAACCTCAATTACTCTACATACCATAGGTAATTTGAATGGGAGAAAATACTTGATTTAAACCTGGACACCTAATGGTAGTAATCATTCAGTGGATAGAATAAACCAAAGATGCTAAATTGACACAAACATCTTAATAACATAAGATATTATTGAGTGGTGAAGTCGGATCCCAAACTTTTGTAACCTGAATTCTCTTTTACACTACTCAATGTCATTATTTTTTATTATCTTACATTATACTTTTATTCAATTAATCTTTAATTTATCTTGTTGATTTAGGATATTCATTGTTTCAATAACTAGATATAATTGAATCAGTTTGACAGTTCTCTATGGGATCAAACCTTACTTTGCACACTATACTGATATACACTCGAGCACTTTTAAAGAACTATAATTTGACCATCAGGTACTAAGTATTGCAGAAATAAGTAAATAAAATAGGTTAACTACATTAGGGAAGTAACTTCAGAGTGATGGATAGTGTAAATAAGGTCATCATCACACTTAAGATTTCAAAGAAAGAAAAAAACTAGTAAATGATGAAAGAACGACAGTTATGAACTTAAAAGGGGATTTTAGATGCTCTAGGATAGTTCTAAAATCAAGTGAAACAAGTTCAGAAGATGTTGAAGCCGTCAAACGGTCTTAAAGTTAAGTTTCAGAGTAAGTTCAGAAGAAGAATTTCATGCTTCAAATGTTAGAAGGATCAATCACAACTTAGTTTAGAAACAAGGAAGCCTTTTAGAGGATACTTCAGATGGTAAATACAAGCTTCAGTGTTCAAAATATAGTCATTGGCAATCTCAGTCGCCAAAAGGAACTTCAGAGCTTGAGAGATATACTTCAGATGGTATGAAATGCATTGCTAGAACAAAGTCCAAACTAAGTAGAGGTTCAAAAAATCTAAAAAAAGAGCTTTAGAAGCTCTAAAATATAATACAATAATGGTAACTGACAAAGCACCCGACCTTAGAGGATCTAAAGTTTCACTTCAAAGGGTCTGAAGCTTGCTCACAAAGCAAATTGCATTACGTGTTAAAAATACAATCTAAATGGTTAAAAAATTGCTAGAAATAATGATTAATGACTAAAGGCTCTTCTAAGAATATAAATAGAGGATTCAAATCACTAGAAGAGTAGTTGAATAAATTAAAAATGAGCATTTACAAAGACTTCAAGTTTTGTTTCAAGCTTTCAACTCCAACAGTGTTGAACTCTAGTACTACATTCAAAGCTCCATCTTCAACAATATTTAAGGAGTTTGAAATCTTTGTCCTTAATTATTAAATCATATATTGTTCTATTTTAAATTCTATACTACCTGCCTAAGTAATAGGCAGTTACTTTATATAATTTGCTACTACTTTATATTTTTACAAGCAAGGGGCTTGCTGCATGATAATGCTTAATATAGCAAGTAGGAAAGACTTGCTAGGTCTATAAGAGTTGGTTGATAAGTAAGAGTAATTGACTAAGAGAAATGGAGTATAGACTAGGAATCCTGCTTGGGCCTAACTACTATAGAAACCTAAATTCAAGAGTGTTGTGTGATTCTCTTCATTTTATTTTAGAACCATTATCTTTGATTTGGCCAAAGTTGTTATAAGCTCAATTCAACTCCCGCCCCTCCCCCCCCCCCCTCCGAGCTACTGTAAGGGACCTATAGTCCTTTTCTAATTGCTCTTTGGAGGAGATGAGAGATGCAGACTCATTTTCTACGTGGGCAATGTAGCAAAGTTTTACTAGATTCCCCACTTCCTTATCCTTATCCTCTCTTTCAGTTGAACTAGTGCTTGAGGACTCATCTTCATTCACAACATCCCTATAGTTGTATTTCTTAAGAGTCTTCTAAATTAATTTTCTTTCATATCTTTTTCTCTCCTTTCTTCATTTTTTTTGAGGTCCACTCTGTGATATCATACATCGCCTGGGTGAGTATGAGATCCCACATTGCCCGAGTGAGAGGGGAAGTCCTGGCTTATATGTGGGAGCTCATGGTAATTGGTCAAGGCGCCTTTTATGGGACAAAACCATGTGGCTCAATGGGGAGGTTCCTTGTAAGGATGCCCTAGGGGCCAAAGCGAACAATACCTCGACTAGAGCTTGGGTTGTTATAGTGAGGGAGGGAGTCCTGGGCTAAATATGTGAGGCTCGGTTGCAAAGGTGTCACCCATTTTGGGCGGGTGAAGGATGGGCCCGGAGGTGCTAGTGAGGTTCCTATTAAGGATGCACTATGCGCCAGAAGGGACAAATCTGTGAGTCTGGTGAGGTTTCTGGTGAGGATGCACTAGGCAGAGCGAACAATATATATTAGAGCACCGGGTCATTACAAACTCTCTCTCTCTTCAATTGGACACACAACAACCATGTGTTAGATGCCTCCATACTTGAAACATTTGGGCAGATTCCTATTTCTTTCTCTTTTTTTCTTCTCATTAATTCTAGGTTGCCTTCTAGAGTTGCTGGCTAGATTGCTTCTCACAAATTTTCTAAACTTTCTTACCAACATGGCCACTTCATCTTCTGTTTGTGAATTTGACTCACTACTACTTTCTTTTGTCACCTTGGGAGTCATTATTTTCTTCTATTTGACTGGCTCTTCCCAATTGCTTTTGATTGACTCAAGCTTATCAAAACGTTGACCTTTAGTGTGTTGATGTCCTTTGCATCTTCAATCATGATGATCTTTTGATTCCATGATTCTAGGAGTGCTCTCAAAATCTTCATAACCTGTTCACAATTTGAAATTTCTCCCTCCATACCTTTGAGAGTGTTAGTAATTTTAGAAAAATAAGCATATATCTCAAAAATGCTCTCTCTTTCTCTCATCCTAAAGTTTTCCAACTCTTCTGTGAGATGTTCCTCCTAGTTCCCTTAACTTAGGAGGAACCTTCATAAATAGATACCAACTTGTCCCAAATGTCCTTGGCACTGGTACATGATAAGACTTTATCAAACTCAATTACCGAAAAGGCACAAAATATTGAGTTCATTGCCTTTGTCTTATTTTGAATGTTGGTAGTATCATCTTTGGTCCAAGCACCATTGCACCCATTTGGGAGGGTTACTCCAACTTCTATGTCCTTCCAAGATTCCATATTGTTGGACATTATGAACTGCTTCATTCTAAGTTTCTAATAGGTAAAGTTAACTCTATCAAATAGGGGCAAGCAAGTAGAGGACTACTCCTTGAAAAATACATAGGAAGATCTTGATTGGTTTACTATAAAAATCTCTATAAACATTTTTCTAGCTCACTTTGATACCACTTGTTGGTCCCTTTCGTAAGGCACAACCCAAGAAGGGAGGGGTGAATTGGGTTTATAAAAATTCTAAAGAAACTTCTTTAAAGATTAAAACACTTAATAGTTTAATCAAGATAATAATGCAAATAAGAAAGACAATCACACCGCAAATAGAGATTTTTTTAGTAATTCGAGATACCTTCTTTACTCCACTCTTCAAAACACTCTCCCTGGTGACTTGGGTTCCCACTATATTGTCAGTGAAACACAAATCGGTGCACATATTACTCTTATTGATTTCAACTCAAGGGGGTGTATAGTAATTAGTGCCTTTACACTCTTCTTGATCCCAACTCAAGGGGGCATAAATACACTAGCAAATTGATTGTGAGTCACCGTCCAACAATCAATGTTACTCTTCTTGAGTTTGATCTCTAATACCAACTCAAGGCTCAAACTAAAGGCAAATAAGAAGAATAAATATTACACTTTAATGAGTGCTTCAAGTAAAGCATAAGGGAAGGCTAAAGAAGCTTTAAATGGAGAGAATGCTTCCCAAGTGTTAGTTGGTAGCCTAAATGAAAAACTTGAAGGTTGTGTACTTGAAGGCTTGAATGCTTTTGTTTCTTGTAAGTAAATAAAAACTAGGGCTCTCTTAACACTTGCAACAACTTAGAAATGCCCCAAAATAACTCATTTTATAATTGCATTTAAAATCTAAATGTTGGCAAGTAGTTGGAGTGCATTAAATGCAAGGTAACCTTCAAATTTTTTGAATGTTAGAGTCGATAGGCAATATTGCAGGTGGCTAAGCTAATCGGCTATGGCCCAGGCGATGTGGCAGACACCATGACAAATCGGTTGCAGTTAGATCCATGGTAAAAATTCCTAAACTCATGTCCTTGACCACTCGTAGGCAATATGGCAAGCGACTAAGATAATCGGCTACAGACGAGGAAGCAAGCGATATGAGTCTACCAGGCAATACTTCGCTTAGGGCGACAAGTGGTACGATGTTGCGATTGCAGTTCAATCGTAGGTAATATCCTCAAGCAGTAGAGATATCAACTATGGATGTTCAAGTGGTGCACTTCCTTGTGGTATGTCGCAAGCGATATGCTAGGGCGATAAGTTATCGGCTGTGGGGTAGGCCATTGAGCATTTCAACTATGGTCCTGTAACCTTATTTTTTGTACTTTGGTGTTTTGCAAGCCTTGCCATTTTTCATTTATGCATCAATGTGATTTTTTTAATGATCAAAATAAGGATAATTATAAGTGATAATTAGGAAGGATCATTTACACATAGCTCTCGCTTTGACAAGATATTTCTTAATGTTGATAATGCTTTAGAGAGTTCTCTTATTGTGCCCCTAGATTGCTATTTATGCCTAGTGTGTTAGTATAAATGCATAGTTTCAATGATAAATAAATTTTGATTGAAGATTATGTACCAATGGTTATTACTAAGCATTTATCATGCAGAATCAAGTTGCAGGCCTCATGAAAAAATGAGCACAAAAAGATATTCCAAGGCATCAATCTGTCTGACTGAAAAGCTAGGGTGAGTGCAGAAGCAAAAGATGAAGTACCACTATAAGACAAAGCTCAAATGAAAAGGAACCAACCGAGTTTTCATCCATCTGTCAAAGTGGAAATTATATCTAACGAATGCAAAATAGCGTGCATACAATGTGATTCGTCTATCATAAGTGAGTCACAGTCATATAACTCACCAAGCTAATGATCATCTGTTAAAATTAGATAGAGGCAGAGATGTGGAGTTAGTTTGGCAAAGCAGTAGAGGTCGTCTGGCAAAGTAGTGAAGGTCATCTGACAGAGCAATGGAATTCATCTGTACGTCTAAATTCGTCTACTACCTACATCAAATAATCCACCAGACAAAAGGTTAATTTGTCTATGCCTCAATAATTCATTTGTTACTTACAACAGACAATCCAACAAACAAAGTGCTAAAGAAAATTCATTTGTGCTCCAACAATCCCTCTATTACTTATAACAAAGAATCCAACAGACAAAGTGCTGAAGAAAATTCATCTTCACTCCAACAATCTAGAAAGATGATTTGTCTATGAATTCATGATCTGTTTGTTACGTGGAACGGACAAACCAATAGACAAAGTGCTAAGAAGACTATTCGTCTATAATAAATGGATTCATCTGCCACTTATCATGGATAAAATGAAAGACGAAGGGACTTTGTCTAATGAATAACCGGACAGATACTTTGTCTGTCATAAGTAAAGACGAGCAACAGACAAACTGAATCATTGGTCTTCGTCCAGCATTAATGACGCCTTTTCTATATTAATGAAAGAATTAACCATTGCAGCAACTCTTCGACCAATACTTATTAAGAATCAAGAAATCATCTCCTCCAAGGTCAGCATTGATAGCATTTCAACAGACAAGGATTAAGCAGAAGTTAAATAATTCAAATGTGTTAATCAGAATAGTCTTCTGTCATTAATGGAGTTCACCTACCACAATAGTTGGAATTCAAAGCAATTATAAATACAGCATTGTTGGATCAAGAAAAAGTAATCAAGAAAAATATTCAAAATTATCTTAAGAGAATTTACTAATATGAGCCAAAAACCTTCTGCTAATCTTTCAAGAGTAGTGAGCCTTACATTCAAACCTTCCTCAACTTTCTTTGGAGGCTCCCAACTACCTTTCAGGAAGATCATTACTTTTGCATGCAATCTTTAGAAACCTTCCCCTTTGCATATTGAGAAATATCTGTGCTTTAACTTTTGATATTTATTTATTATAATTTCCTTAGGCTAGTTGATGATGCCCCCTAGAGTTGTAATCTAGAAGAGTGTTGGGAGCACTATTGTATTTTTTCTATTGGAGATAGTGAAACCCAAGACATTAAGAGGAGAGTGTATTTTAAAAGAGTGGAGTAGAGTGTTTACTCGAATCACTATAAAAGTCTCTATATCTTATTTATTTGTGCATTGATTGATTAAGTGATTAGATTGATTGCTACAGGGACATTGAATCCTAAAGGGGTTGATCAAGTTTTTTGGTACCCAATTCACCCCTCCCCTCTTAAGTTTTTGCCTAATATTCAAGACTAACATAGTGCCCATGGGGGTAAGGTGCTAGTTCTTGCTCTACTGGCAATAGCTTTTACATCAATATTTTTGATTTAGTTAGGCTCTTACTTTTTACTTCTATTTTTTTATTTATGCCCCCTTAATCAGGCCATGGCACAATAATGTCTTGTCGCCTCAACTTGATCTCCTAGTTGGAGGTGCTGAGTGAAATTGACGTAAGGGTGGGATATGAGATATCCCAGAATACTTGGATGACTGAGTTAATGATAATAGAAATTTGTTCACTCAATAGGAGAGTAGTCTTCATCTTTGCTACTAGGGCCCTCCATCTGGCCGCATAGTCTAAGAATATTTCATTATTCTTTTTCTTCAAGGCTTCAAGGTCTACCCTTTTAGGTGTTGTAATGATCTTGTAAGAAAACTGATCCATGAAAGCTTAAGAGAGCTACTCCCACATCCTAATGAGTCTGCATTTGTAACACTCTGCCTTAGGGCCTATGTGTTTTACCATCACCCTACCATTTTCCCATTTCTAAGAGAAATTTCTTCCAAAAATCTGGCAGACTCTGCCTTGGAATATGAGAAAATAACCCTAGCATATAGTAATCATATATAATGAAATCTTGGTAATTATAAATTTTTAATACAAACTTAACATACACTCAAACCCATAGTTGTCTACCCAAGACTAGAACCAATCATGATGGCAACCACACAGATCCATTCACAATTTCGTTACTATGACATGCCAATACTATGCATTATACATCATTCTGATTTTCTTAAATATCAATACACCTCACTAAATTTCCAAATGCATATACATGAAGGAATTTTTAAATACAATAGATCTTTACCCAATGGGATTACAATCCCAACTCATCATACCATAATGAAAAGATCTTCAATTCTTCCTCACAAGCCCCAATCAAAGTTGGAGTTCTTTACTTACCAGGTAAAATTTAAAATAAGAAGGCGTGAGTTCCGAGCGAACTCAATAAGTAGGCAATTCAGTAAAAATAGTACCAAATAAATCACTAATAAGCATAATCAATAAAAACATCATGAATCTCCATGACATGCTAAATGTATCATCCATGCAATCATACTCATTTGTGAATGATCACATAATCTCAGTCTCATGCTTTCATGCTCCCATTTCAACATTGATACATCACCTTATCACTAGGCATTTACATCCATTTATAATTATCATCATTGTACACAAAACATGGGATACTCTTGATACCATCCACCTATGCATTCACAAAAGAAGATTACTGGGTCATCCATCATTCCCATTAATACAATACACCCATTCACACATATACAATTATACACGTAGGATATTCCTTATCCCTTTCACCTAGACATCCATACAACTTAATAACCAACACTCAGTGTACACCAAGGGATACTCACTATCCCTAACAGTCATACATTCACCAAACCTAATAAACATCAATCTTTTAAAACCCATGAGATATTTACCATCTCCATCCAATCATACATGCTAAAATCCACACAAATGAGATAAACTCCGTCTCCATCCATGCATCTATTTAAGCAAAAAGGAAGCCTACTTACCTTAAGGAAGAACACTTTCATAAGCCTTCAATATTAGCCTTCAATTCAATTGTTTAGGTTCTACATCCTTACCCCACAGGTCCTACATACATAGCAATTCAATTTACATATAATTTTTCCACTAAAACATTACGTCATGCATTTACATCTACCTACAATCTGTTTCCCCACATAATTAACACTTTAACCCCATCATACTCAACCTAGTTACAGTTTAATTTAATGACATAAATCATGCAATTCCATCCCACCTTCAAATAGCCCATTTATTTACACTCCTAATCTCATCACAATTCATTCCCCTATCTTTTCCCCGCTAACAGCCCACGTTTTTGCACATATACATCCCTAAATGAAAATTACAATAATAGAATTGGAGAAAATACTTACCTCTAGAATTTGCGTGTCTAATCCTTCTCAAAATGAAATTTCTAACTTGAATCTGCAACCATTTCCATTTGTGGCAAGAAGAATGGTAAAAAATAGATTTTCCTTTCTCCAAATCATGCCCAAATCAAGTGGGTTTTACATCTTGGTGTGGAGTTGATGATTGCAACCCAAAACAAGAATTTTCTCGCTGGAATTTGGTGCAAAATGAGAGATGGAAGGAGCTGAAATGGTTAGACATGAGCAACAAAATGGGTGCTTTCGAGACGGTTGAGCATTTATATTATTACCATTTTGGTGCTTCGTAGGTGCTTTACACCCCATATACACTCAACCAATTTTTCACTTTAATATCATCAGTTAAATATTATAAATGCATCATCTAAGTATTCCTTTCATCAATACATTAAAATGCATAATTAATCTCCATAATTAATTAGGGATAAATCCATTTAATCATAATTATAAATTATGGCCCAATATTTACCCACTTAATAATTAAACCTTAAATATCACATAAAAATTAATAAATTATTTTAAAATTCCAAATTATACACATGCCTTTATCTCCGTGTGAGTCTTCCATACAAATTTTCAAAAATAATAAATAAAATTTTAAATTTATCAAGTTAATCCCGTCATTTTCATCCTTAATTATTCACCAGGAGTAGTTTTGGCAATTTGGCCATTCTCATACAAACTACAAATTGAGTGATTTCTATTGCATTAGACAGATAATTATAAGAGATACAACTTTCATGTTGATTACTTTTTCTAAATCAGCCTCCATTTGGATTCCTAGAGCCTCAAAGTAACACCTTTTGTATTTGGAGACAATTACAATGTTTCAGCTTTAACTTCCTCATATGAACTTCAAATTAAGTGATTCTTGATTATTAGAAAGATAATTTTAATATTTATTAAATTTTATGTTAAACACATTTTCTAAATCATCCAACTTCTTTTTTAAAATTTGGACACAAGTGACACCATTCACATTTTTAGCTTCTTTTTAATATACTTTGGTGCCCAATACACAAATTAACTTCATATGCCATTCACATATAGATAATGATCTAATTTAGAAAAATTTCTTTCCTCACCTTAAGTCATTTTATGAATTTTCAAAAACATATTAATAATGTTTTTTCTCACACCAAACTCCCAAGGCATCATATTCCACCCTCCTTATAAAAGTTTCATCCTTGAAACTTTTAATATCAATTAGTCTTGTTATTTTCTTAAGTATTCAAATCTAACCATTTGGACTATTTCACAACTTGCGGATCCGTATACACAGGATCGAAGGGCTAATACAAAGTTGGTATGTTGTCGTAGGCAACCAAATTTAGAACCTTGCTCCAATTAAATTACTTATAGTAATGTGAGTAAGGGTCGATCCCACGGAGAGTATCTAGTTTAGTTTTATGCAATATGATCAAGAATGGGGGATTTTGAGTGCAATGAAAGTAATGTTGTAAAAGAAATCTATCAAAGAAGAAAACCTTGGTTCAAATCAACATCCACCATCAAAATCTCAAAACTGATCATTGATAAAATTATAAATAAATTCATACTTCGAATATTCACTATTGGAATTATTTTTCCCATCTCTCCTTTGATATAGTCAATTAGAAACTAGCATTCTAATTAACCCTAACTACTAAACAACCTAGACTAGTGCTAAAGGTTTAATCTAATAGTAGCCTTAAGATTTGTAGAGATTGGTGAAGCTAAATAACACAAGCACTAGTGGTTGCATTTAATTTAATCAAATATTCTTCATAAGTTTTAATAACTACAACAGCAGCAAATTATTAAACCCTATTTACTTCATAGATAAGAGCGATCAAACAATTACGAATTTGATATCTAATCTAATAATAGATTATAATGAATAGTAAACTAGTAGACCTCCTAGCAATTAAACAGAACAATCATGAAAATAAGCATAGAAAAATATTCAATACTCAAAGTATGTCTTGAATAATTAAAATAAATTAGATCTCAAAGTATATTAATTCTTAGGCTTCTATCTCTTTAAACCAAGAATAAAAGTTTAGCCATGCAGGACCATTAAATCATAAAGAAAATAAAATAGAAAAGAGAGAAGAAAAAGATTCTCTGTTGAAAGCCACCAAAAAGTCCTCCTCAAACCCTAACAAAAGAACCTCCAAAAATCCTAGGGAACTACTATTTAAATAGAGCCAAAAATACACAAAATTGACAAAATTCATAGAATCAAAAAAGTGTTGGCCAAATGCTGGCACCGCCAACACCACCATGCTGTCTGGTGGTTGTGTGGTTGAAGGGGTGTAGGCGCTGGTGGCGTTGGTCTGCTGCCTCCGGTGCTGCTTTGCTCCTTTGCTTCTCCTTTGCATTTTATCCTACCTTTTGCTTTCTTCCTCTCAATTACCCTCGATACAGTTCTTATCTCTCAAAACTCCCAACATGAAAATTGTAGAATTTTTTCTTGTGTTTCTAGAACATCTTTAATCATCTCAATTGGAGGCCAGATGAGAGATTTATGCTCAAAATATAGAGTGATGCTGAAGTTATCCAAAACCCTTCAATTGACTTTTTTTTGTACTTAACCACTCCAATTATCTCCTAAATCAAAATATAAGAATAATGAGTATATTTAGGAATTAAATAGGTATAAAAAATTAAATATTAAGGGAATAAAATATAATATTTTGCATTCTCATCAAATTCCCCTACAGTTAACTTTTGCTCGTCCTTGGGCAAAACTCAAATTCTCTCTCTCCCAAAGGAACATCTTGCAATTATCATAAATAAAGAACAACCAAACTCTTCAAAACTCATAACACTTCATGAACAACTAATTCTTACACAACTTAAAATCACTCAGTTAGCATTCGGTCTTGAAGACGGATTAAACTAAACAAGTAGAACCCTCACGAAAATAAACACTCTATTCTCATGTGTTTGAAGGGTATTTGTCTTGTTCAAATTCATTTCAATGAAAATGATCTAAAATAAGCTTGCATATCTTCTCATTCTCCATCACTAGGATCACATGCATATCATGAATCATAAGGATTTTTCATGGGTTGTAATAGGGTTTAGGGTAAAGGTGAGGAATATTTGGGAATGTAGCTCGAAAGCCATTGAAATTAGTGAAGCACAAATAAATCAACTCAATCTTAAACATATAAGACATGTAGAGCCACTTATTTCATCCAGCATCTTTTACCTTTGAATATATGATGTATAAACATACCCCTTCCCTTAGAATTTTGATATTTTCCTTTTCTTTTCTCTTTTTCTTTCACTTTGATATTTTGTTTCAATTTTAAGAACAACAACATGTTCTATTTCACCAATCATAGTCATTTCACAAATTTTGACACCCCCAAACTTTATTTCTTGTATACTCATACATAGACCCATGCTCCACTAGATCTATGGCTTGGGTAAAGATATTATTTTCTGGGTTCTAAGCTTGTAACATAGGTTCACAATAAAAATCTACAAAGCTTAAAGGGGCTTAACAAGAGGAAAAATTTATCACAAGGTAAGCTATTTGTCTCATGTAGTTCAAAACAAAGAAGGCCTTAATCATGTTCATGCATGCATGTATCAATGTGATCTTAAAGAGAATTAAGGCAAATTCTAGAAAAACAAATCCATGGAAGAATATCTCTCATGAAGAAAAAAATTGAGACTCATGTGGATGTATTAGTCTAGAGGCTCAAAATCTCACCAGCTTTTATTTATGAAATTTCTTCATCACCATTCTCAAGGAAAATAACTGAACCAAGCAATTACAAATTGAAAGATTACTCATTCAATCATGTTATGAATTTTTTAAGCATAGTTGAGTTTTGCTCATGCATCCTCAATCTCAAATCATCAGAAACTAGCAAAACAAAGGGTAAAACTAACTCTCTCAAAAAAAATACAAAAATAAATACAAAAATACAAAAACATGACCTAAACCTAAATCCCCTCCCCCCACACTTAAAACTTACATTGTCCCTAATGTAAGGTTGAATACAAAAAGGATGCAAAAATAACAATAATATAAATGCAGAAATAAGAAGAAAATAAGAAAAAGAAATACAAACTCCCCTTGGATTACCTCCCAAATAGCGCTTTTGTTTATAGTCATTAGCTCGACTCAATGCTTCCTCCTTCAATCAATGTAAACTGGTTGTTCAAGATCTACTTCTGCAACATTTTCAACTTGTAGTCCTTCATAAAAAGGCTTAAGTCTTTGACCATTCACTGTGAAAACTTTGGAAGTCACAAAACTTTAAATTTCAATTTCACCATGATGAAAAACTTTAGTGACAACAAAAGGTCCATTCCAATGAGAAAGTAACTTACCCGGAAACAAACAAAGTCATGAATGGTATAAAAGGACTTTCTGACCAACGTTAAACTCCTTCCTAGAAATCATCTTGTCATGAAAAGCCTTCATCTTTTCCTTGTAAATCCTTGCACTCTCATAGGCATCATTGCAAATTTTCTCTAACTCTTGTAGTTGCAACTTCCTATGATCCCCACATCCATCCATATTCATGTTTAAATTTTTGATAGCCCAATTAGCCTTGTGTTCTAATTCGACTGGAAGGTGGTATGGTTTCCTAAATCTAGCCGATAAGGTGACATACCAATAAGTGTTTTGTATGCTATCTTGTATACCCATAAGGCATCATCCAAATGCAAACTCCACTCTTTTCTATTTGGATTAACTGTCTTTTCAAGGAGACTTGATCTCTCGATTTGATACTTCAGCTTGTCTATTGGTTTGTGGATGATAAGCAATTGACACCCTATGGATCACATGATACTTCCTTAGCAAAGCTTCAATAGTTCAATTGCAAAAGTGGGTGCCTCGGTCACTTATCAGAGCTCTTGAAATTCCAAACCTGGAGAATATGTTAGCCCTGATAAAACTTGCAATAGTTTTAGAATCATCAGTCTTTGTGGCTTTAGCTTCCACCCATTTCGAAACATAGTCAACAGGAAGTAAGATATAAACAAAATTAAAAGATACAAGGAATGGTCCTATGCAAGCGATGCCCCAAACATCAAAAATTTCACAAACTAGTATGGGATTTTGTTGCATCTCATTTCTTTGGGATACATTACCTATCTTTTGATATTAATCACACAATTTGCAAAAAGAATATGAATCCCAAAATAAAGATGGCCAATAAAAACCACACTCTAGCACTTTTCTCGACGTCCTCTTGGCTCCAAAGTGACCTCCACAAGCATAAGAATGACAAAAGGTGAGTATAGAGAGAAATTCATTTTCAAGAATACACCTTCTTATCACTTGATCTACATAATGCTTCCATAAGTATGGGTCATCTCAAACATAATATTTTGCATCATTCTTGAACTTATTTCTTTGAGCCTTAAACAAACAAGGAGGTAACCTGTTAGTGACCAAATAATTTACCATGTTCACATACCAAGGTAATTTCTCACTCATAGAGAACAATTTCTCATCAGGAAACGTTTCTTGTAGTTGAAGCTCATCCTCCACATGAACTAGAGGACTCAAATGATCTACAACATGATTTTTTGTCCCTCTTTTGTTTTTGATCTCTAAGTCAAGTTCGCTTAAGAGAAGTAACCACCTTATCAACCTTGGTTTTGTTTCCTTCTTCTTCATCAAATAATGAAGAGCTGCATGATCAGAATAAATAATGACTTGAGTACCAAGCAAATAAGATCAAACTTTTTCCACAGCAAAGACAACAGCTAACGGTTCTTTCTCAGTGGTGGAATAATTTCTCTAAGCATCATACAATGTCCTTAAGGCATAATAAATGGCAAGAGATGCTTTTCCAATTCTCTAACCTAAAATAGTACCTATTGCATAATCACTTGCATCACACATTATCTTAAAAGGAACACTCCAATCAAGAGGTTGGATAACCAAGGTTGAAGTCAACTGTTCCTTTAGCTTGTCAAATGCCTTTTTGCACCTTTCATCAAATTCAAAAGCCACATCCTTTTGTAATAACTTACTTAGGGGTAATGCTATTTTGGAGAAGTCCTTGATGAATCTTCTATAGAAACCTACATGTCCAAGAAAAGAACGAACTTCCCACACACTATTGGGATAAGGTAAAGATTGAATGATATCAACTTTAGCTTTATCTACCTCAATTCCCCCAAATGAAATAACATGACCCAAAACTATACTGTGTTCAACCATGAAATGACATTTTTTAGAATTTAATACAAGGTTAGTTTCTATGTATCTTTGAAGAACAAGTGTAAGGTTATGAAAGCAATTATCAAAGGAGTCTCCATGAACTGTGAAATTATACATAAAGACTTCTATAATTTGCTTAACGTAATCTGAAAATATGCTAATCATACACCTCTTGAAAGTGGCTGGGGCATTGCAAAGGCCAAAGGGCATACGGCAATATGCAAAAGTTCCAAATGGGCATTTGAAAGTTGTCTTCTCTTAATCTTCAGGGTTAATTACAATCTGGAAATAACTTGAATAGCCATGAAGGAAACAATAGTAAGAATGACCAGCTAATCTCTCAAGCATTTGATCAATAAAAGGTAAAGGAAAGTGGTCCTTATGAGTTATAGCATTAAATTTTCTATAATCTATACAAACTCGCCACCCATTTTGAACACGCGTAGGAACTAACTCATCATTCTAATTTTTTACCACAGTTATTCCAATCCTTTTAGGAACCACTTGAACTCTCCTAACCTAAATACCATCTGAAATAGGCTAAATCACTCCAACTTCAAGAAGTTTGAGGATTTCCTTTTTCACTACATCCATTATGGGTGTGTTCAATCTCTGACGAGAAGGTTTTGCTCCTTCTTCAAACAGAATACAAAGCATGCATGTAGATGGTCTGATTCCTTTAATATCTGCAATTGTCCAACTAATAACCATTGTATGCTCCTTAAGGAATTATACAAGCTTCTCTTCTTATAATGCATTGAGTTTACTTGAAATGATCACAAGTAAGGTCTCTCCTTCTCCAAGGAACACATACTTGACCGGGAAGAGGCTTTAACTCTGAAACAGGGGCCTGCAAAATAGAAGGTAAATTTCTCTTATTAGAAACTAGTAAATCAATATGAGAAACATTACCTGATTTTAGTGACTTTGGAAAGTCATTTAGTGATACAATAGTTTCATGCAATTCATTAGTCCATGGTTAAACTTCATTCTCCTTCTCAAGATTCTCACTAATGGCAACTTCCAATTCATCTTTCCCATAAATTTCAAAAACTTCTTATGCACAAGAATCAATCACATCAACAGAGTAAATAGAATTATCATCATCAGGATACTTCATGGCATCATAAATGCTAAATTTAATAATTTCACCATCAAATTCCATGGTAAGTGTGCCACTATGAACATCTATCTTAGTTTTGGATATTTTCGGGAAGGGTCTTCCTAACATAATAGGTATAGTATGATTACCATTCTCCATATCTAACACACAAAAATTAGCAGGGAAGACTAAATTATTGACTTGCACCAGAACATCTTCAACTACACATTTCGGATATGCATTAGATCTATCAGCTAACGAAATCACAAGTCTAGTCTTATTCGAAGGTCCAAGTTTCAAAGAAGCATACAAAGAATATGGCATAAAATTAATGGAAGTTCCTAAATCTAGCATGTCCTTTTCAAGTCTAGTGTTACCTATCATGCAAGGGATAGTAAACATACATGGATCTTTGCATTTTGTGAGTTTTCTTTGAATGATTGTAGAAACATTCTCCCCTGCTCTTACCTTCCCTTGAAGTTTTTGTTTCCTCTTTGTTGAACACAATTCTTTCAAGAATTTATCATACAAGGTACTTGTTTAATGGCATCAAATAGTGGAATATTTACCTCGCATTTATGAAATGTTTCGAATAGATCTTGATATCACTCAATTTTTTGAGATTCTGCTAAAGCCTCAAGAAAAAGTGGTACTAGCTTATATTTAGAAAGAGGTAAAAACTTATATTGAGTCACTTTATTGTCCTTAAGAATGTCTTTATCTGCAATAATGCTTTTCCCTTTCATTTGCTCCATTGGTGTAGAAGTTACTTTTGCTAGAATTTTAACCTCTTTACCACTCTTGAAAATGATTGCACTCACATTTTCTCTTGGGTTTACCACTGTTTGAGAAGAAAATTTTCCTAAACTTTGTGTCTTCAACTAATTGATTGTGGTTGCCATCTGACTTACATGATTTTCCAAACTCTAAATGCTAACCATTGTCTCCTGTTGTAATTGCCAAGTGTTAAAGGCAAGAGACTTAACAATGTCTTCTAAAGACATACCAGAGTTAGAAGTTTGTCCCTGTTATTGTCTAGGTTGGTATGGTTGCTAGTACTACTAGAAATTTAGGCAATTTTGAGTTATGGGCTGATTTACTTGTGGGTTCCCATAGCTGAAATTGGAATGATCCCTCCATCCTAAGATGTATATGTTAGAATAAGGGTCATACTTCCTCTGCGATTGTCCAAAAAAACCACCCATCACGTTCACTTGCTTAGTAAGTTCTTCTTAAAGAGTTGGGCATGCAGCAGTTGGATGCCTACCACTGAACAAATTCCACAAGCTTTCGCTATCTACATATTTCCTACAGCCAATTGATGAACAAGAGAAGTTAGACCTACAATCTGTTGTTCAATGGAGGAAACACTTACCTCATCAATAGGCTTGGATAGAGAGTCAAGCCTATTGCCAAATTGTTATAAGTTGGCTTCCATGTTTGTAATCAAATTCCTTGCAGCTTTAGGAGTTTTATCCACCAAAGCTCCTCTGCTAGCAACATCAATCATGCTCCTTTAAGTGGTAAGAAGTCTCTTATAGAAATACTAGATGAGTAGCTTCTCACTAATTTGATGATGGAGATAGCATGCACATAATTTCTTGAAACGCTCCCAATATTCATATAGAGATTCTCCACTATGCTATCTCACACCACAAATTTCCTTCCTAATGTTGGCCGCCCTTGAAGCTAAAAAAATATATTTCCAAAAGCAACCTCTTCATCTCATTCCATGTTGTGATGCTCCCAGATGGTAAATAGTAAAGTTAATCCTTAGCCACATTCTTCAAAGAGAATGGAAAGGCTCTCAGTTTTATTTGCTCTTTAATCACCCCTATTGGTTTCATACTCATACACACCATTTGAAACTCCTTTAAATGCTTATGAGGATCTTCACCTACAAGACTGTGGAAAGTGAGCAAGATATGAATTAGTCCAAATTTTAATTCATAATTAATAGTAGCATCTAAACTAGGAAATGTTATGCATAAGGGTTGTTTATCCAAATCAGGTGTGGCAAGCACTTTCTAAGTTCAAGTTCCAGCCATGAGTTCCTTCTCCTCAAAAATTCTCCAAGCTTCTCTCCTTAATCCGTGCAAAGTTCTCTCTATTTCTAGTTCATACTGCAAATCACCTATATTAGAAGACTAAGTAATGGTTATAATAATTAAAGAGAATCTAATGAATCCTAAAAAAAAATAAAAAATAAATAAATAGAAAAATCACAAAAGTACAAAAATCAACTAGAATGCTCCCCGGTAAGTGCTGTCATACGCATCTAAATTTAGAACCTTACTCCAATTAAATTACTTATATTAGTATGAGTAAGGGTCAATCCCACAGAGAGCATATAGTTTAGTTTCATGCAATATGATCAAGAATGGGGGATTTTGAGTGTAATGAAAGCAACATTGTAAAAGAAATCTATCAGAGAAGAAAACCTTGGTTCAAATCAATATCCACCATCAAAATCTCATAACTGAGCATTAATACAATTATAAATCAATTATAATTTGAATATTCACCATTGAAATTATTTTTCCACCTCTCCTTTGACATAGTTAATTAGAAACCGGCGTTCTAATTAACCTAACTACTAAACAAACCCAGATTAATGCTAAAGGTTTAATCTAATAGCAGCCTTAAGATTTGTAAAGATTGGTAAAGCTAAACAACACAAGCACCAGTAGTTGTATTTAATTTAGTTAAATATTTTTCCTAAGATTTAATAACTACAACAGCATCAAATTATTAAACCCTGTTCCTTCGTAGATAAGAGTGATCAAACAATTATGGATTTGATATCTAATCTAGCAATAGATTATAATGAATAGTAAACTAATAGGCCTCCTAGCAATTAAACAGAACAATTATGAAAGTAAGCACAGAATAATATTCAATACTCAAAGTATGTCTTGAACAATTAAAACAAATTAGATCTCACAATATATTGATTTTGAGGCTTGTATCCTTAAACTAAGAATAAAAGTTTAGCCACATAGGGCCATTAAATCACAAAGAAAATAAAATAAAAAAGAGAGAAGAAGAAGATTCTCTATCAAAAGCTACCAAAACATTCTCCTCAAATGCTAGCAAAAAAACCCTCAAAAACCCTAAGGAACTGCTATTTAAAAAGAGCCAAAATATGCAAAATCCACAAAATCCATAAAATTCAAAAAGTATTGGCTGGATTTTGGCATCGCTAGTGCCACCAAGTTGTCTGGTGGTCGGGTGGTTGAAGGGGTGTTGGCATCGAGGGCGCCAGTCTGCTGCCTGCAGTGCTTCTTTGCTCCTTTGCTTCTCCTTTGCACTTCATCTTATCTTTTGCTTTCTTCCTCTTAGTTGCCCTCAATACAGTCCTTACCTCTCAAAACTCCCACCACGAAAGTTGTAGAAAATTTTATTTTATTTCTATAACATCTTTAATCATATCAATCGGAGGTCGGATGAGAGATTTATGCCCAAAATACGGAGTGATGCTAAAATTGTCCAAAACCCTTAAATTGAGTTCTTTTTGCACTTAATCACTCTAATTATCTCCTAAATCAAAATATATAAATAATGAGTATATTTATGAATCAAATAGGAGTAAAAGATTAAGGGAATAAAATATGATATTTTGCATTCTCATCAAAAGTTTACATTGCTATATCTATACATGCCTTTAAAATCACCCAACATGGGAATCACAAATCAATTTCATAACACACACAGTCACACACATACGAGTAAATACACATTTGCAAATAGCCCGTTTATTGTTCCACACATACAATCTCATAATCTAGGCTACGCAATCTCAATATTCAAACAACAATCTCATGCCATCCATATCCAATCCAGGCCTCTGCCCTAAGCGAGTGTCAGGTCAGACCATTCAAGTCTCCACATCCTATCTGGGCTATCCAAGAGTCACAGCCAATCCTAGGCCTTCGTGCTACCAAGTCACATCCATGTTTGGCCATTTAGGCCACAAGGATCTATCAAATTCACCTGCGAAGCTTTACCACCCTTATAGGGCTTATCCACTTTTGCTAGACATGAGTATTAGAGGCTTTAGCACCCCTACCAGGCTTATCCTTTTCGAGGTATCAAGATCACAACTTACATCTCTACCACCAGTTCATCTAAACATTCTCCATCCATCCAAACATTCCCCCATCTCACATATCATTTAGATCAATCCTATCCACCAGTATTCATGACTCATGATGGAATGCTAAACAAAGCAATATCAAAACACATCAACTTTAGCATCAATCATATGGGGGAATAGACAATTTTATCAATCAAATGATCAATCAAAGCAACCCAATTCAACTAGGATAGCGCCCCATGGCAGTCATCAAGTAACAAATAGAAATGTTAATTCATCATTCTCAGTATACATGACAATCCATTCCAATCATAACACGTATATCAATCCATTCAATCACAGTGTTTATAAATAATCAAAGCATAACAAGCCATTTGACAATACATAAGCATATCATCATTTCCAATCATGTCATAAATAACACTTTACTCAATCAGTTGCTCACAAGGAAAGTTATTCAATCATACATAAATATACCATCCTTCATACTAGTCAATCACAACCAAAAAAAAATCCATTAAGGAGCCCTTACGTTTTTTGACATACCATTCCTTACAAAACTCTTTCAGTTTTGAGATAAAGACAATTCCACAAAATAGCTTTGTTGAGGGTGGTTTCATTTACCCAGATACACCTTTAGGACTTATACTATAACATGCCATGTC
This sequence comes from Pouteria campechiana, assembly GCA_036873735.1. NCBI lineage: Eukaryota > Viridiplantae > Streptophyta > Magnoliopsida > Ericales > Sapotaceae > Pouteria > Pouteria campechiana. The sequence continues at coordinate 46,019 of JAYJMB010001324.1, forward strand.
CAATCAAAGCAATCAAACAACCAACAAGGTTTACACAACCATTTTGGCTTAAGGAATCTAATGATTCCATCACAACCCTCTTAAACAAATGGAACTGAATTCATTTTTGGTTTCCAATACCTATTCATGAAACTTCAAAGTTTCATCATTTTTATTTTCCATACACTATAAGAAAATATACAAACATCCACGTAAGGTGCTTATCACGTAAGGTGCTTATATGGGCACCACCACGCTTCATAATGCCACTTTGATCATAACAAGTATATGTCACCACCTATATGCATAATCAGGTCATCTTTTTGCTATCACAGTATCATCTTTTCATTTCATATTAATATCATCTATGTAATCTCATGTCAATTCATAATCACCATTCACATGTTCTCCTTCATTTCTCATGACTTCAAATTATCCATAAACTATTATTCTCCCATATTCCATATGAGTTCATCAACTATTATTAGGCATTTCATTTGTTAATTTATTCTTACCATTGCCATCATGATACTGGGACTTATCACTCAAATTGTAGGACTTATCACACATATAAGTCATAGGCTCTGATACCATTCTGTAATACCCTACCTTGGGGTCTATGCATTTTACCATCACCCTGCCATTTTCCCATTTCTAAGAAAAATTTGTGCCAAAAATCTAGCAAAGTGCCTTGAAATATGTAAATCTAAACCTGGCATACATTAATCATATATAATTAAATCATGATAACTATAAATTTTTAATACAAACTTTAACACACACCCATACCCATAGTGCCCAAGACCAGAACCGATCATGATGGGAATCATATAAATCCATTAACAATTTCATCACTATGACATGCCAATACTATGCAATATACATCATTCTAATTTTCTTAAATATCAATACATCTCACAAAATTTCCAAATGCATTTACATGAGGGGATTTTTAAATATAATACACATTTAACCAATGGGATTACAATCCTAACTCATTATACCATAATGAAAAGATCTTCAATTCTTCATCACAAGCCCCAACTCATAGTTGGAATTCTTTACTTGACCTACTAGCTAAAAATTAAAATAAGAAGGCATGAGTTTTGGGTGAACTTAGTAAGTAGGTAATTCGATAAAAATAGTACTAAATAAATCACTAATAAGCATAATTAATTAAAAAATGATGGCATGTCCATGACATGCTAAACATATCATCCATGCAGTCATACTCATTTGCCAATGATCACACAATCTCATACTATAGGCTCTCACAATCTCATGTTAATGAATGCTCCCATTTCAACATTCCTATATCACCTTATCACCAAGCATTTACATCCATTTATAATTATCATCATTGTACACAAAACATGGGATACTCTTTATCCCATCCACCTAGGCATTCACAAAAGAAGATTACTGGGACATCCATTGTCCCCATCAATACAATAAACCCATTCACACATATACAATTATACATGTGGGATAAAAATATTCTTTATCCCTTTCACCTAGACATCCATGCAACTTAATAACCAACACTTAGTGTAAACCAAGGGATACTCACTATCCCTAACAATCATACATTCACCAAACCTAATAAACATCAATCTTTTAAAACTCGTGGGATATTTACTATCTTCATCCAATCATACATGCCCAGATTCACACAAATGGGATAAACTATATCCCCATCCATGCATCCATTTAAGCAAAAAGGGAGCCTACTTATCTTAAGGAAGAAAACTTTCATAAGCCTTCAATTCAATTATTTAGGTTCCACATCCTTTCCCCATGGGTCCTACATACATTGCAATTCAATTTACACATAATTTTCCACTAAAACATTTCATCATGCATTTACATTTACTAAAAATTTGTTTCCCTATATAATTAACACTTTAATCACATCATAATCAAGCCAGTTATAGTTTAATTTAATGACATAAATCATGCAATTCCATCCCACCTTCAAATAGCCCATTCATTTAGGCATTTTGTCAAACACAAAACATGCATTTCTAAATTGTGTAGTTTAGAAACATAACACATATGAACTTAATTTTCATTCATATATATTTAATTTCTAACATAATCATCATGATAATTACATAATAATCATTCTCATTTTTCACAAAATTAATTTGAAAACAACCCTTGCATCATTGCATTCTGAAATAACCCTCTCTTAAACATTTCCACAAACAAGTTGTAGACATGACTTAAAGCTTAATTCCCATCCATTCTAACTAATCTCTAACCTAACTAACATTATGGAAACACCATTTAATCACTAACAAGGATTCATGCCCAAACAGATTGTGTAATTAAGTTCAGGCCCCAAACAGTTCATTCTTACATTTCAACATATATCGTGAGCATAAATGCTTGAAATTCAATTTTTTCATCATCAATAACCTGTTCTTTAGCACAATTTACATTCATTGATCAATAATAACCATTATTTAATAATTAATCATATTTAAACAAATTATTAAACCCTTAATCATGTTCAAACAGTTGGTGCTTTACCTACAACTTCTCTTTTTGGCATTTAAACAAACATGTAGCATGTATATGTTCAATCTAAATTTTTTTGACAATATTTAGCTACAAATAATCACAAATTAGCATCAAATTGTCAACAATCATCATCAATTAATAACTAAATTCATGTAAACAGATCATGACACCTAAATCAACGTCTAAATCATGCATCTCCACCCTCCATTTGTTGTCCACTTTCATGGACAGCAATATGGGCCACCAATCATTCCCCAATCAACCTATTTACACTCCTAATCTTGTCATAATTCATTCCCCCATCTTTTTCTTACAAACAGCCCACGTTTTTGAATATATACGACCTTAAAACAAAAATTACAATAATAGAATTGGGGAAAATACTTACCTCTAGAATTTGCATATCTAATCCTTCTAAAAATGAAATTTCTAAAGTGAATTTGCAACCATTTTCATATGCAGCAAGAAGAATGGTGAAAAATAGATTTTCCTTTCTCTAAATCACGCCCAAATCAAGTGGGTTTTTGCATCTTGGTGTGGGGTTGATGATTGCAACCCAAAAATGAGAATTTTTTTGTTGGAATTTGGTGCAAAAGGAGATGTGGAAGGAGCTAAAATGGTTGGGCATGGAAGGGAGAGAAGGGAGCAAAGAAATGGGTGCTTTTGAGATGGTGGAGCATTTATATTATTTCCATTTTAGTGCTCCACGAGTGCTTTGCACCCCATATACAAGCAACCCATTTTTCACTTTAATCTAATCAGTTAAATATTGTTATTGCATCATCTAAGTATTCCTTTAATCAATAAATTAAAATGTATAATTAATCTTCTCAATTGATTAGGGATAAATCCATTTAATCATAATTACAAATTATGTCCAATACTCACCCGCTTAATAAACCTCAAAATCACATAAAAGATTAATAAATTATTTAAAAATTTTACATTATACACATGCCTTTATCTCAATGAGTCTTCCATACAAATTTTCAAAAATAATACATAAAATTTCAAATTTATCAAATTAATCCTATCATTTTCATCCTTAATTATTCACCAGGAGTGGTTTCGATGATTTGGCCATAACATTTTCATATAAACTCTGAATTGCATTATTCCTATTCCATTAGACAGATAATTATAAGGGATATAACTTTCATATTGATCATTTTTTCTAACTCAACCTCCATTTGGATTCCTCGAGCCTTAAATTGATGTCTTTTGTATTTGTAGACAATTACAATGTTTCAGCTATAAATCCTCATATGAACTTCAAATTTAGTAATTATTGATTTATTAGAAAGATAATTTTAATATCTACAAATTTTGTGTAAACATATTTTCTAAATCATCTAAATTCTATATCAAAATCTGGACACAAGTGACACCGTTCACATTTTTAGCTTCTTTTCAATATACTTTGCTGCCCAATACACATATTAATTTCTTATGCCATTCACATATAGATAATGATCTAATTTAGAAAAATTTCCTTCCTCACCTCAATTCATCTTTTGGATATTCAAAAACATATCTATAAAAAATTTTCCTCACACCAAAATCCTGAGGCGTCATAGCAATCCAATGAGTTATACCACTCCAAGTCATCTTTCTTTAGGTTATGCTAAAATAGCATGATCATGATTTCTTCATTCTTTACCAAAGGGTAGAGGATTCCACAAAAAGCCTTTAGATAAGTCCTTGGACATGAATCTCCTTCATATGCTGGTAATGGAGGAATTTCAAACCTTTTGGGTAGCTATGTGTCTGGGAAAGGATAGAGATCTTCTATTTTAGTAGAGGATAGTCCCTCCCCTTGATGTTGCCATATATGTTTTTCAATTTAATTGAATTAATCTTGAAGTTGCTTTTTTATTTCTTACAACTCATTTTTGTAGATTGCATTGCTCTGGCTTCGATGTGCATGTCTTCTACTGCATAATTATTTGAATTTGGAATCCTTAGAATGGACTCTTGTTGAGGACTTGATGCTTTTATTCTAATCTCTATTTCATTTGGCATAGGTGAGATTTGAGAAATGCCTTGTGATGAGCTTGAAGCTTGGAGGATTTTTAGCATCATTTCCTCCATTTGCTGCATTCTTTGCATTAAATTTGCTAGGGATAGATCTTCTAGTTATCTTTGTTGGGCAATATTCTCCTCTGGATTTTTCCAAGGAGCCTCCATTTACTCTAATCTAATGAAGCAGGATCTTATGAGGATGCGGCTCCTGAATGCCTAGCTTTATAGTGCTCTTTGAGAACTATTTCTATTTTGTTTGAAGTCGATAAAGCTTTTAGCAGGGTGGCTTTGGGTGTGAATTAGAGGGCACTATTTTGGCTTTTCATTTTTTTTTAAATTTCACCTTATATGACATGGATTGGCAGCATGGTTTTCTAGCTCTTTTATTTTTTCCAAGTTGTTGGATAATAAGTAATCATCTGGTTTTGTATTTTTGATTGACCTTCAAATTTCAAACTCTATTAATCTTGCAAAATAACTCAGAAACACACTAAAGTAGATGCCAGTAAATAAATTTTGTTTGCTTCTGTTTGGCTTATATGATTAGAAGTTTTTGTTGGATGGTTTAAGGTCCTTGGCTTGTTTAGCCAATCATCATGTTCTTGCTAAAGTGTGTCCTGGTTGATATAAGCCTCTTTGTTCAATATATTAGGGACTACATTTGAATTCTTTTATTGTTCTAAATGTGCACCTTTGTGTTCTCATTTAGTGGAAGTTCTTGGTTTGATAAGGCCCTTTTGCCTTTGGCCAGTGTTATGGATTTTCTAAACGTAAGTGTACGTGTTGCCAACAAGTAATAAAGTAAAAGTAAGAGATTGTTCCCACGAGGACTGAGATTACCATGTGTCAAACTATTCTAACTTTGAATTTTATTTGAACAATCAAATATTGGTAAGAAGAGAAAAAAGAAATTCTAGACTAAAGGAAATCAATAAGAGTACAGATCTAAACAAGTAGAGAATCAATGTTTAAGACATCTAGGTTTTCAAGTTTACCAGATTAATCCTATTCAATTTCACCTAATTTAATCAACCAATGTTTATTCATATGTTGATAACAAATTTCTCTCTTTTTTTAATTATTATTCTTTCTCAAGTCATAATAATCTATCCTAATTAACAAATTTCTTACATTTTTATGTTAATTCTAAACTGACCAAGATGTATTAAGAATAAGAAATTCATAGTGTTACACAAGCATCATGAACATCTCTATCATCATGACGATCTTATGGTGTTTAACCATGGTATAATTCAATAACACTTCTTAACCTCAAATTGAATCGCAAATCATGTAGAAAGGATACATACACTTTCTCAAGCATTAAACTCAGATTAAAGACTCAACACAAATAATGAATAAACATCAAATTGAATTAAACTAAATAAAACTGAATATTCAAAATTCAACTACATCTTGCCCTAGAATTGCTCATAATGGAACTAAAAGAAATCAAAAATATTATATTAAAAAAGACTAGGAAAAGAGAAAGAGAATTGACAAAGAACTGAGAAAGATAAGATAATTAATTATCTTAAAGCAGCACTTCATTCTATTCACAATGATCCATCTTACAAATCTTCTCTTTTGCACCAAAAAACTCTCTCCTTACTAAGTTATGTCCTCCCTTTGTTTTTTAAAACTTCTTTAAATAACCAAATTTTGGATTTGTTTGCAGCTTCATATGGATTCCTAAAGTTATTTTGCTCAAATAATATGTAAAAGCATAAAAATTTTAAGTTATCGCATGTCTTGGGCATTGTAGTGCCCAAAATTTGTTCACAACTCAGCGAGTGGGCACTATGGCCAAATGGAAAGATTTTATTATTTTGGCTATAAATTTCTATTATAATGTCCAAATCATTTAATTTTTGATGCGTTGGAAAGATAATATAAAAGGATACAACTTTCATGTTGAACACTTTATGTGAATCAACCTTCATTTATGCCAAAAATTGCCCCAAATTGACATTTTTTCATGTTAAGCTTCTTTTTCAAAGGTTTTAACATTTGAAATAGAAAATAACTCTATTAAGTGTAATATTTACTCAAATGTAATTATAAACCATTAAAATCATGTTAATTAAGAATCCAAAATATATAAATTTAGATATTAAAATATAATAAATTAGGAGCTTATATTCCAGTCTTAGAGTTTCATGATTTTGTTTGGAAAGTTTCTACAATTAATTATTAGATTTCAATAATATTTCTGCAGTTCAGCATTAGCAATGTGAAGTTATGATTCAATGCATTTTAAGGTAAATTTCAACAATCTTGAGAGTTATGCAAGGTTCAAAGAGTGTATTCTATGTTTTGTTTCCTTAGATTTTATTTCCTCTCCTCCAAGTTTTGAGCTTTCAACTTTGGGTTTTTTTTATCAAAACGCTTCACTTGATTTCATATTCCCTAGTGGAAATACCAATCTTTAACACCCCTCTTGGGCAAGAATGCTACTATGGGCCAATCTTTGGATGGCTTGAAATGCTAGGTGAGTAGATAGTTGACAACCTTACACTTCTTGAAAATGGATGGAATGCGAAAACACTTTAGATGTTGTAATAGATTATGGTGCTTGTGTGGGATGAAATTGATTACAGCTAATAGTATGTTTCTAAATGATTATGCAAACTCATGTTTATGGGCCTGGCCCATTTGTTGAATTTCAATTATACATGGGTACTATAATTGGATGCTATGATAGGTGAGGATGTCTACACTTTGTTCATATTTCTATTCTGATTTTTATGTGTCCATTTTCTATTTCCAAGGGTGGTTAGCCGAGAAGTCGTGTTTTAAGCATTGGATCCCATGTCCTCGGCTGCTGAATTTCAAAGCTCAAGGAATCACCTTTTCAAACCCTTCTAAATTGATAAAAGCACACAAATATCCTAATCAAGTTATATCGATGCTGGCACTGGAGATGGAAACCATGTTGAAGTTTTAATACAAAAGGATTCAGTTGGTTTACTAATGTTGCCAATGGGATGACATGGGGAGATGCTGTCATTTTATGCATAAGCTGGGATTGTTTGCTTACAAAATGAGTCGTAGTGATGCAAAGCGTAGGAAAGTGTTGATGCAATGGGGTGTAGCGACTTTCCAAATGGATGATGGAAATGCTGCACCAACATTGTGTATGCGTGTGTTCTAGCGACTGTCCGTCTACATATTAATACGGAGCATTTTAATTCTGCTTTTGGCCTTTCCCCTGCTTCCATGCAAAAGGCAATTTAACAAGGTCCTGTAGCCTTGGGATATTAAGATATTGTTGGAGGGAAAACTGAAGATTCATGGTTGAATTTAATTGCACTTAACGGTAGCGTCCATTTTCAAAATACCCTAGCATCTCCCAGTGAAAAAATCTCCACTTCCGTTTCCTATTTGTCAGGGAAAAATCTTGACGTCTCAAAATGACACTGTATTTTCTCTTCGAAGTTTTTGTAGGCAGCAACTGCCTATGGCTAAAACTAAAAAGGATGAAAGCCAGGCACCTTGTCATGAACCCTCCACTGATCGCACCTGCTTCCAAGGCTGTCTGTCGAGTCTAAAACTTCCAATGTAATTTCGATGACTCCTCGTACCATGGAATCATTTTGTTTAACATCCAACATAAGTTTTATGAAAACGATATCAAAAATTGGAGTTTGTGAATGTTAAAAATACTAGGCCGTAAAGATGATCATTAGCAAACTGGAAATGAGAAAAATAATGACATCCAGTGCCTTTAGCAGAATGCCTGTAGAAAATTAGTTCCTAAATTCAGGTCTGCACGAAGAAAAGTGAAAAACACGATTTTGGCATGTGCTTAATGGTAGCAATGGCAAGTGTTCATTAGCAAACACAGACACACAACATGATCACAAATCAAATTAGAGATTGTGGTAGAATACCCACTTTAAGAGGAAACTCGGATACAGAATGACCAGGAACTATCTTCACCTGGCTTCATTTCTATGGGAGGGGGGTTATCCTAAAGCAACTCAGCTTTAGCATTCTTCTGTTTTCTCCAGCAGAGCAATCTTATCGAAATTAATAATCCCCATCATATTCCTGCTATGATCTTTACATAATTATACCAGACACCTTAACAGGAGGATATAACAGATATTTACACCATCTCTTGCTCTTCTGATCTGATGAAGAGCATTGCTAACTTTTGTTTTCAGCAGAGACGCCATTTTCCGTTGGCGCTTCGATCTTGCCATCAAATCCATGATAAGGAACTTCAATCATAGGCCTTGGCATTGGACGCCCTTCAAAGTCTTCAGGAAAGCATTCAAACTCTGGTCCAAAGTTAAACTTGACAACACAGTTGGGCTGGTTGTGGCATGTGAACATTGAAGCAGCGGGATAGTAGCGCCCACCAAACATATTGCTGAACGCAACACCTTGGCATACTCCATTCTTAAAGAATGTTATCTGACTTCCTGCATGGATAGATGTGGCAGTCTTGTTGAATAATAGTAAGGGAAAGATGGGGTATTAAGTGCAAAAAAGAAAGATTGTGCCAATACATATGATTAAAAAATTGACTATGTAAATTGTAGAAATTATCAAAATGAAATAGCAGTGAGAGCCATGCATCTCATCCCCCAGTCACCTTGCTCAGTCATACAAAGTACCTATATGCCATTTGAAAAAGGGTGCAAAGGCCAATTCGACCCTACAAATACAGTGTCAGCTTTAACTTAAAGAAACTCACCTTGTTTGCAAAAAGCAGGTGCCAAAATTCTCTGGCATCTAAACGAGGTTTGATTCAGTCTTTTTCTCACCATTTCTAATCAAGTAAATCTTCATTGCAGACATTGCTCAGATCACTACACAGACTATAGCTAAATGGCAATACATGTAGCAGATAAATAACAAGCACAAAGCTAGGAGCACCAATCTCCTAAACTGTCCAGAAGCATGCTAAGCTGGGAAGCCTGGGATGGATGGCAAGATGGAGATTGTGATGTCCTATGCCTAATTCGCACATATTTTAAGCATAATTGTGGAAATTATGGCTTATTTACTTAATTGGGAATTTTAAAACATTATAATTGGTTTGAATCATTATTTTGGTACTTTATTTGTTTTTACATTGTTTTTAGGCTTTTGTTTTCTGCAACTATAAATACATAGCTTGTATTAGGGTTTAGATACTTTTGGATATCAAGCAACAGCATTAGGGTTTAGATACTTTTGGATATCAAGCTATTGAAGCTGTTGCTTTTGCCCCAAGTCTCCTCCTCTTCTCCTTCCTTACCAATTTCATCCCTACTTCTTCCCCTTTTTGTGTCTTCTCTTCTCCTAAGAGGATCCTTTTCTCTTTCATCAATTTTACTCTTTATTAGTTCTACAAACCTAGTGATTCATCTTTGTTAACCCCGCTACTTGAATCATGTCTAAAGGGTCCCCACGCAACAGTGCCTTGTGAGCCTCTTGCACAGCAAGGAGGTGACTCATTTACATAAGGGTTGAAGCAAGATTTTGTTATGAACAAAAACACGACAAAAGGCATCAAAAAACATTGCTTGAACCATAGGTGCCAACTCTGACTCAACTAGAGTTGATTCTGGAACTGTCTCACAGTCATCAACCCAGAGTGCTCGAGGCCATTTTGGGAGCCATCTTCCTCAACCCCAATGACCCACAACGTTGGAAATAATGTTGTAGGCATTGGAACCTTCCAGATTCAACAAACCCAACAAAAAGAATCACGGTCCGTCAACGTTGCCCACACTGCATATCAGATTCGACAGTTCTAGCAGCCTTCTACAAATTCAGTAACTCCAATAAGGTCAGATGGCTCTAGCAGCACCGCCAACCACTGATTATAGCCCTACAATCGCCAAAAGATCTTGGACGATACTTTGGTCTTAGTTTCAACATTCCTGTTGATTTTTGTGTGGGTTTCAAACCCAGCATCACCAACCACAATTGTTGCCTTCATGCAAAAGGAAGACAGCCATCAAGTGGGATTTTTTATTTTTTTGCAAACAGCCCCTCTTGTTTCTTTTCTATTGAAATTAAACTCATTCGGCAACATTTACAAACAAGTTCCAATTCTTGAAGAAATTACAATAATACCCTTCCCCGGAAAATTGCAGAAACTCCCTGTAGTTGTTGAAAATTGCAGTTCAGCCATACTTTTCAGAGACTTTTGAAAAGTACCTGCGCTGTCAATAGAATTGCAGAATAATTCCTCTGTTTCAAAATTGCAGAAAATCTAACTTTTTAGAAATTATAATTTGCTATCAAGCATTTGGAAGAGCTTTTCAGAGCTTCTTAAAGGTACAATTCCTCCACTTAGACTTGAATTAATTTTTACATCTGATTTGGGTCTATTCTCAGCTTAAAATCCATTTCATTGGCTTCCTGGGTTCACCTTTAAGAGCTTATCAACTTAATTATCTAATAGTGGTTTCTATTTCTATTGGTACCATCTATCTTGCAACATTTAAACCCTCTCATGGTTATCAATGCTGAATTAGCCTTAGTAACTTCAACTCATGGAGAAAGATTGGACACTATTGAGGAAAATCAAAACTCAACTTGATGATATCAAGAATCAGCTTCAAGAAAATCAAACTCAATTCCAAGTCAATCTAAGTTCAAGCCCAATTTCATTCTTATGGAACCCGAATGCAAAGTTTGAAAAATGTCATAACTGAGTTGACCAATGAAATAAAACAATTGCACACTTCAATAGGTAAACACTATTGAAGAACTTAGGGCTAAACCCCAGCCATCTTATACAGGGCAAAACATCAATAGAAGTCCAGTACAAAATCCACTAGCTTCATCATGTTCTCATGCCCAAGAACTAGGCATCCTCCCCTAATCCAATGGTATCTCAGAGTCATCGGTTGCAAGTGGACAATGATAAGAAGTTTCCAATCCAAAACTTTGGACCTGCACAAAACTCTATTCCTCAAAGAACTCAAAAAACAGGTCATGGATATGGTCATATTGTCATAACAATGCTAATTTATACAATTTCCAAGAAATTGATAACCATGCTGGAGTTAGGCAAGCTCAAGCTGGACAACTTCCACAAAACCCTTATTGGTGTACAGGAAATCTTCGAAAAAATCCTCTTGAAACTGATGAGTTTGATAAGAGGGCTAAGGTTGATGCCCCTATCTTTGATGGGAGTCTAAACCCTATAGCTTTCTTAGATTGGGTAACAAATAAGATTTCTTTGAATGGTACCTAATCACTAATGCTCAGCGTATTAGATTTACCAAAATGAAACTTGTAGGGTTACCTAGAGAATATTTGAAAGGGGTCCAATATGACGTTGATCATTCAAGAATTCCCATTGTTACTTGGGCAAAGATGAAAAACAAATTAAGAGAAAAATATGCTCCTGAATGTTATGAGAGACACTTGTGGTGTCAATGGGTGAATTTAAAACAAGGAACACTAACTGTAGACCAATAAATTAAACAATTTCATTCACCATCAACAAATAATGAGGTCAGAGAAAATTAATGGAAAATGGCTACCAAATGTGTAGAAGGACTTAGGCCATAATTTCAGAAAGAACTTGGTTTGCACTTAATTGATGCTGTGGAGGGCACTACTCATCAAGCTCTGCAAACAGAAAATTTCCAACAATCCTCTTTTGATAGATGTGAGAATACCCAAGATGGGGAGACCCAAATAAACAAATCAGTACCTTTTCAAGGGTCTACAAAAACTGCATGGTCTGTTTATAATCTACCCAAGGGGAATTTTAAGCCTAACACAAATACTTCAAGTTCAAAGCGGTCTGAAGTCCAATGTCATAGTTGTCATGTTGTAGGTCATATTGCTACAAATGGTCCTCATCGCACATTGACCATAGACAGAAATGGAAGAGTCATATGGGGATGAATATGTTGGTGAAGTTGTTTAAACTTTTGATCCAACCTCAGATTGTGATAATGATCTTTAAATAAATATGATGCGTCATATTTTCACGACCCTAACTGAATCCAATGCTTGGAAACACACCAATATTTTTCCTCAATATTTAAAATATGGAGATGTTGTTTGCAAATTGTTATAGATGAAAGTAGATCCATAAATGTTATTTTACAATCTGCAATAGCCAAGATGATATTGACCCCAAAACCACACCTGCAACCACATCAGATTGCATGGGTAAACGAAACTTCTTTGTTAGTGAATGAAAGGTATTTGGTTCCATTCACAATGGATGGATACTTTAATCAAAGTGAGTGTGAAGTGATATCATTGACCACGGCTCATATTTTACTTAGTTATCCTTGGTTATGTGATTTGGAAGTGACACATCACGGAAGGGCGACACCTATACTGTCAAACATAATGGAAGATCCATTCTTCTTTACCTACTAAACCATCTTCAAAAGAAGCATCTCAAAAACAAATTCTCTGCAATAGTCCTCCCCACAAAGAGTCATTATACATTTCTTCCATGAGTGAATATGAGGAAGAGACAAATCAATTTCAAGTTTTAAACTGAAATCCTCATCTAAAATTCATACGTTGACTAATTACAAAACTAGGACATAAAATGGAAATTTGGCAGAAATGCTTAGAAGTGGGGCAAGAGACATAGAGGCAGTGGATTTGTCTTGACTAATGCAAAGTGTCTACCACAAATTGATTACTTAGTCTAATGGCAATATTCCACCTAAATTTGTTTGTGGTTTCACTTCCTATCTACTTGTCTCTAGTGCCTTTAAAGTTTGTTCCCTATTCATCAGCTTTTCCACACAACTTTGATTTATGTGGTAAAAAAAAATGGAAATTCACTCTTGGTAATGCATATTATGGGCTTGTATTAGGTGTTCATGGGAAAGCCTATAATTATGGGTATATTGCATATGAGTCTACTTCTACTTTAGATATTGACATCTATTCAATTTTCATTGTAAGGATTGTCTCCTTATATATGTTCCGCTGAGCTCCCAATTCTGCCTGCAAGAATACCCCCAATCCATACTTTATAACCATTCTCAACCCCTTATATTCCTAAAGCTCGACCTCTTCACTTAAAGCACATTAAAAATAATTCACAGCTTCAGGTTGTTACTTGCAAAGATGGTGGATTGCAACGCAGCCTTTTCAAATGGAGAGCTCGGCCAAATATTGATGCCATGTGGATATCTGAAGAGAGTTTCAAACTTTGAAGCCAGACTTGCCAGAGCAGTATCACCATGATAACTCTCCAATGGAGAGTTCTTCTAAGTCAGGGAGAATTGATGAAAATCATGATGTATCATACCTAATTCATGCATATTAAACACAATCATGGAATTTATGACTTGTTTTCTTGATTAGGAATTTTAAAATATTATGGTCAGCTTGGATCATTACTTTGGTACTCTATTGGGTTTTACTTGTTTTTATGCTCTTTTAGGATTTTCTTGTCTGCAGCTATAAATAAATAGATTTATTAAGTTTTGGATACTTTTGGATATCAAACTATTGAAGCTGTTGCTTTTGCCCCAAGCCTCCTCTTTCTCTCCTTGTTACCAATTTCATCCCTACTTCTTCCCCTTTCTTCCTCCTCTTCCCCCTCAAAGAATCCTTTACTCTTTCATCCCTTTTACTCTCTATTGGCTCCATAACAATAGCAAAGAACCAAGTAAGAATAAACTGGCTCAAGAGCAAACCATTCTAAAATCACACAAAAATCCCTAATATTTCCAAAAAAAGGAAAAAAAATATCCCATGTACCATTTGGCAGGACCTGAAGCTAATGCAAAGGTACTACTTGTTTCAAACAGGAAATGAAAGAAGCAGGCCAAACTAGCTTCCTGCCAACAAAGTAAACACTTAACCATTGTTGATGAGTTTGTACATACAAGAAAAGCTAGCAGCATTACCTCTCTTGAACAAACCTAGCCAATTCCTATGATTTGCTTGCCAGCCCTTTGCAAGCTTGGGCACTGTTAAATAACAAATTATAGTATTCACAAAATGGAAATACCATTTATTGATCAGTAAATTCTTCATCATCATAAGTTGTTCCCCACCTAAGTGGGGTCGATTACATAATTCTTGTTGCGCCATTTGGGTTATTTCTTTAGTAAGCCCAAGCATTTTCATATCTATTTTTAGTGGTCTAAGGATGTTCTTTCAACCTTTCTCTAGTTCTCGTATAGTCTTCTATTTTAATCAATTTATTCCTCCTAACCAGTGTAGTTTTCGATCTTTGTTTCACAGCGCCAAACCACCTAAGTCTACTTTTCCTCATTTTATTACCACCTATTGATCATACCTCCAAGTTATCTTATATTACTTCATTTCTAATTTAATCTTTTCTTGTTTTAACAACCATCCATCTCAACATCCTAGTTTAGACTACACTCATTTTACGTATATGTTATTCTTTAATTGCCCAACATTCTACCACATCATATATATGTATACATTGACATCCACTAGAAATTATACTCTTTAGATTGATTAATAAAATTGATCATTTAATTTCCTAATCAATTAACTATACTTCCATTATGTGAATGCTACAATGTCATTCAAGAAATTTAGTGAACCCAACATGAATTGACACCCAAGCTTCAGATTAGACAACTTGCACAAGTTATTGAGCTCTTAAAATGCTAGAGGCTTATGATAGATGCTCAAATAGTGGAGGTATGACTAGTGGAGACTCACTAGTAGAGGCCGACAATAAGTCCAAACACTACAATTCATCCAGTGTAGGCTCATAACAAGTAGAGCAGTCAACTAGAGCAAGCTCACAGCTAGTGAAACTACTAAATCAACAGACTATCAAGTGCAAGAATGGAAGCTTCAAGTTGTGCAGCAAAACAAGACACATCGAATGCATTAACAAAGCAAGTTAAAGGAGGATAGTCATCGCCATTAAGCCTAAAAAAGAAAAAGAGCACATGAGTAGATAACTGTCATGCAGTCAATGGTGTCCAAGCAAGTCATCTTATTCAACTCAACAACCATTGTCCATGAGCATTTGTTATGCATAACATTAGATGAATGTTCAATGGATGTTCAATGGTCTAATGACTGCATTAAGAAGCCATTGAAAGATTAAATTAATGGTATTACTATTCCACTTGAATAGATTCAAGCCACATGAAAATGAAGGGATAAGGATGCATCAATTGAAAGAGACATTTTGTCAAATACTTGGCACGCCAAATGGAATTGTTCTAAATAAGGCATAGTTGGGACTTGGGAGATCTCATCTTTCCTTCAAACAAGAAAAAAAAAATCACTTATAAACATGAGCTATGCTTACAACATATTTTTATTAACCATATTCTTTAGTTAGTTGCACTTTTCAACCAACACTAATGGAAAGGAAACGATTAGCATAAAAGCACACTTGCTACCCTTGTGTAGGATAAAACCAAAATCAAGACTGATTAATTAGAACCAACCAATGTTGGAAACCAATCAATGCTAAGACCCACCAGAACCAATCATGCTACACTGCACGCTAGAACTCAACCAGGGCAAGTACCATACCCAGTGCAACTAATGGCCAAACATAGGTGGCTCCCATCTAGCAGTCAAACATGTATGGGTCTCTAACCAGGAGTGCACATATATTAATTCTCTAGTTTGCAACCTCACCACCACTGGCATTGCACCAGTTGCAACCTGCAAAACGCTGCATTGGTTATCTCTGCAACAGAACATAGGTTAGCATTGCACTGGTAGCAAACCTTACATTAATTACCATTGGAACCTCCACAACCCCAAGCTGGTTACCCTTGCAACCTCTGTAACCCACTACTAGTAGGGTGCAGTGTTCCTAAAATCGACATTATCGATGATAATTAGGGGTGCAACTTAGGTTAATTGGGATCGGGTTGAGGTCAACCCTAACCCTAACCTAAGGTCTAAAACTCAACCCTAACCCAACCCTAATTTTAAAACCTCAACTCTAACCCAAATTCAGTAGGTTGGATTCGGATTGAATTCGGGTTACATGAACAATAAAAAAAATGACTATTCATTTTCAACATTCAACAATATTCAAATAAAATTAATTTATCACATACTTAAAATTTATATATCCAACATCAAAATAAAGTTCCAAATCCAAATAAGATAATAAGTTTATCAAGTATCTAAATAAAACACAAGTTCAAAAAACACCTAATTAGGTCCAAGGAGATTTTCAAAAAGGACATGGAGATGGGGATAAAACTAGAAAGATAAGATCAACTAGAGGAAAACACGCTTGCACTAAGAATAGAGATAGGGTTCATAGGAATGATATGAGATTGGTAGGTCATTTGTGCTTCACAAAAAAAATTTCAAAGAGAAAGAACAATATAATATGAATTATAAGAAACAAAAAAAGTATAGTTTTTAATTTTATAACTAATAATATGCAATTTGGGCGGGTTTCGGGTTGGGTTGCCATCAACCCAAACCCAACACAAATTAGAATTCAGGTTCGGGCTAACCAAAATTAGAATTCGGGTTCGGGTTCGGGTGGCCATCAACCCAAACCCTTCAAAATTCAGGTTGGGTTTGGGTTAACCCAACCTAAGTTGCACCCCTAACGATAATATCGTTTTAGCTCTCCACAACTAAGATAATTGTACTGAAAAAAAAATTATCTATGGTTTCACATAAATATCGATTTTATTGGAAATATTATCGATATTATTGTAGATAATATTGATTTTATCAAATTTATTTAGGAGAAAATATCGATATTATCGTGAGAGCATGGGAGATAATATCAATTTGAACACTATCTAGCCTCTTATCCCTTTGAAACCCATTTTCTCTCCTCAAAACCTCTATTCTCATACAATATAGGAAGATTCAAAGCTAAAAAAACTCAAATTTTGACATTAAATCTGACTTTTTTCATTTAGACATCCAAAAGTCACATGGGTACAAAAATCCATTTTTGAGCAACTTTCTATTGCTTATTTCCTTTGAAATTAATTTATTATAATACTTTACACATTATAGATTTGATTAATATAGATTTTAACTGCATTATGCAATAGATTTTGCAATAAATTTTACTATCCTTTTTGTTTTTGTATTTGTATTTATCATATTTGTTTCGGTTATTCATTCATTGGTGGCTTTTTAGTGTATATTTTTGTTCAAAATATGCATTTATATTTAAAATAATGTATTAAAAGGTTTCATTGAAAATTTCTTAATTTTTTCTATTTTTCTAATTTTTTTGTATTTTTTCGGTAAAGTTCTCAGAAAAAACGATAATATCTCTGATATATTTGATAATATACTTTTTCAAAGGCACCAATAAATAAGTATTTATCTATATTACGAGCACTGGTAAAGTGCAATCTGGGTCAATGATTTTAGTCTCTAGAATTTCGAGCGAAATCTTGCCAAAATTCTTGTTTTGGAATCCTAGTGAAATGTTCTCGCCAAAGAATAGTGGAGATTCGATGGGTTGGGCGAAATTCTCGAAAAATTGAGAAAATTATCAAAATTTTTCCCAAAATCTTGATATAAAGGAAAACATCGCCTAAATTTTCAATTTCATACAATTTCTCACCGAAAATTTCGTCAAGAAAATGGAAATAAAAGCTAGAAACCCTACGTGTGAGCTGGAAAATTTTGAAACACACCTCTGCCTCTCCAATACCATTTTTCGAAACCCCCTTTGCTGATTTTTCAAAGAAACAACAACATTTGGATCGTTGATTGCAAGATTTGAGTCGAGTAGCAACGTTGTCAACTTCTAATTCATCTGTTTTCCATCCCAAAATGATTTTTCAGCTTCGAAATCGCAAATGGAGGTTTCGAAATCCATTTTTGAATGGATTTACAGTGATTTTCGAGGTTAAAATCGACGCATAAACAACCAACTTACCTCCCTTCCATCGACAGTAGCCTATAACCCCCCTTTTTCTAATTATTCCCCTTTGAATCCATCTCATTAGCTACGAAATCACTGTTGAGTGGTTGAAATTGTAAAAGTAATGTTCGAAATCCATCTTCGAACGAATTGGACATGAGATCTGAGGTGGAAACCATTGTGTGTGGTTCACGGTAGTAAGGGCTTCATCTATCAGTTGCCATTCAAGCTATTTTGGTCCAATCCGTCCACACGAGTTAATTTTTTCACCCATTCGGGTTCTGAATCAGGAATTTCCACCCAAATCAGGTTTGTTTTTACTTTTCCTTTAAATTTTTGGGGCCAAATGCATCTATTATACTAATAATCATGATTTATCATCATTTTTTAGTATTTTGTGAATAGATTTTCCATCATATGAATTAAAATGGATTGTAGAATGGCTTTTCTATTTAAACAACTTCTAGAACATATGAGAAATGAAGTTTTAAAATTTTATTTAATTTAAATAATATAAATATTATTTAACAATAATAAAAATTAATTAATTATATTGTCCCTTATCATATAATTATTTATAGAGTTAGCTTTTAACATATGCATTTTTATTTTTGTAAGTTATAAAAATAAATGGTTTATACTGTGATTTTTAAAAATTATAATATCAAAATTGGAGTAGAAAATATAAATAAAATTATTGATAAAAAGACATGAATAATTAGAATCATAAATTTATGCATAAATTTTTTAGGTATAAAATGGGATGGTGTCTTTCTTGTTGAACTTATTTTATGTAACTAATATTAATTATTTTACAACATTGTTGTTTTTATTTAAGGTTCACTTTGTCGAACTCAAGTACAGGAAAAAGTAGTAAAAATAAGTCGTATGATGTTGCTTGGGAGCATGGGAAGCCATTAGATGAGTATCCAAATGGAGTAGAAGATAATTATTATGATCAGAAAATGAAGTTTGGAGGTGTTATAAGATTGAAGAAGCATTTAGCTGAATGGTACAAAAATGTTAAAAATTACCCCAAGGTGCCCCCAGAAGTGAGAAAGTTCATTAAAAGAGTTCTATTGCAAGGGGTGAGCTTTCGGGAGTCAAAAAAACAACATCAGAAATATTTATGAGAAATTATATGGATTTTCAAATACTGTGGATGTTGATGACAATGAAGATGAGGAGAGGTGAATGATTGTTATATGAAAAGAGTTATGCATGCCTCTAGAATGGAGCAATGGGAGAGGGAACAAATGATTCGACTAAAGGAGAATAGGTCAATATTCCATGGGTCTATTAAGGAGGTTGGTGGTGGTAGTGGGGGTGGTGTAAAGGGTGGAATTATGTAATAATTTTGGGTGTAGCAAAAGCATGAAAGTGGCTGAACTTAAGTTGTATGGGCAAGTAGGGGGAGTACAAAAGAAAATAAAGCAAATATTTAATAAGGGAAAGGATAGTGTTTCCCAACTTGGAAAATTTGGGTCCAAGTTCTTTTTTTACAATGCAATTTCAGCACATGCTACAGATACATTTGCATTTAAAAACTTTACAGTGGCTGCCTAGAGAGAGGGAGATAATGTCAAACCCCTCGTAGGAAGGGATATTTATGAAAAGTATTTGAAAAAGAGGTAACAAAGATAAATGATTAGATAAAAAGTCAGAAACATCATTGGGATACTTATGAGATAACCATCATGTGTGATGAATGGACAGGCCCAACAAAAATATCCATAATTAATTTTACGGTATATTGCAGAGGCATATCAGCATTTATAAAGTCAGTTGATGTATCATTTTATATAAAAGATGCCAACTACATCGAGTGAGAATTAGAGAAAATGATTGAATGGGTTGGGGTAGATCGTGTAGTGCAAATTGTTACTGACAATAAGAGTTCTTATAAAAAAGCAAGCAAATTACTAAACATAAGGTATTATTTATATTGGATCCCTTGTACTACTCATTATATTAATCTGATATTAGAAGACATTGGTCCTCGTCCAACTGTGGAAAAAATAATTCAAAATGCACATACAATAACCAAGTTTATGTACAACCACAGTTGGGTTCTCTTTATGTTTCACACGACATTTGGATATGACAGAGAGATTGTTCATCCTGATAAAACACGATTTGCTACGAATTACATTTGCATTGGAAAGCTTATACAAGGCTCAACAAGCCCTCATCACAGCCTTCAACTACGACAAGTAGCATGCTTCAAAGTACCAAAAGGCAGCAAAGTGGAAGAAAGCATAGGATATTATTATAATAGGTACATTTTGGGATCATGTACGACGGATATTGAGCATATTGGAACCTATCTACCGAGTTTTAAGGACAGTAGACAATGAAACTTATCCATCCATGGGTTTCATGTATGAGTCTATTTGTTTTATGATGCAAGCAATCAAAGAGAACAATCAATTACAAACTCGTTGGGAGGGCATGCTAAGTCATCCCTTACATGTAACTGGTGAGTATGTAATTTAATAAGTTTCAATTTCATAGAAAATGTGTAGAGTTTTTTAATTCACATTAACTAACTTAATTTCTAATTTTTTTAGCTTATTATTTAAATCCCAAGTATCATTATGAGCAGTATCTAGGTCAAGATGCTCAGCTTGGCACCTCAGTTTTTAAGATATTTGAAAAGCTTTTTTTCTAATAATCTCAATGCTTGGAATCTTGTAAGTGAGGTAATTATATACAACTCAATACACTTATATTATTTTCAAAGATAGATTATTGATTAAGAATTGCATATTAATGATACTTACTTTTTATAACAATATAGTTGATATACTTCCAAGATGCTAAGGGATTATTTGGGATGAACGTGGCAATCCGATTAAAAAGTAAAGCGATGTCATGTAAGTAAAGCATAGTAAAATCATAATATGTTATATATTTTTTTATTCTAAAATACTACTAAATCTAAATTTCCTTTTATAGGTGAATGGTGGAACTGTTATGGAACAGAAACCCCAAATTTGAGGTTGTTGGCATGTAAAATACTGAGCCAAACAGTATCCTCATTGCCATGTGAGCATAATTAGAGAGCACTTTCATTAATCCTTAAATGTAGAAGAAAATAATTAGGATGCTAGAGGCTACAAGATTTGATGTTCTGTCATTACAATATGCGGCTTCGAGAAAGATTACTTCGATCTGAAGAAAGCACTCCTAAAGACCCATTGGATGTAATGATGATAGGGCAGTATGCTCACTTGGAGAAAGATGATGAAAGAGAGGATCCCATACATGAGTGGCTACAGTCTAATAATTTAGATACTGGGGATGGAGGGCTAGACCTACTATTGCTAATATAACTCGTGAACAAGGAGTAAATATACAAAGAATATTAGAGTAGGATAAAATCCCAATAGATGACTTCGATGGATTGACAAGATCTGGAAGCATAGTCTTCTTCAAGAACAAAAAGTGGTGATGGTAGTAGTGGTGGTAGTGATGATAATGATAATAATAACGCCAATGATGATAGTGATGCTCTCACGAGTGATGGTATGGGTGGCACTTCAAGTAGCCAAAGGCCTCTTAGCCCATTCACAGGAAAAGTAATCTCCAACATGCTACGCAAGATGAAGATCACGGTGCACGACCGCCTATGAAATCCTATGTGAGAAAGTATGGGAGTAAAAAAAAAGTGACCTTTACAGAAGAGGATGACTTGGTAGATAGTATGGTTACGACATCTATTAGTATGCATAGTAGTGAGCAAGAGTTTAATTATGGGTATACAACTTATGGCTGTCATGTTGGAGATTATTCTCAAGAATCTCAATAATCTTATGTTGGAGATTCTGAATATTATTTTCAACAGTCTTATGATCAGATACCATATCATCCGGATAATGGAACCGAAGCATCTTCATCTTTTATCCTTGAGTCATACAACTTATATCCAAGTGGTTTCTATAGTTATGGGAAGGAAGCATAAGAGAAAATCCATGTCGATGATGAAACTAATGAGCCTACGCGAGTTTCTTTTTGGTTATAATATATGATGATAACACATTTCATATTATATACATATGTTCAACAATTTTCTATGACCTAAATCTCCCATTTAGTAGTATTTCACAATAGATATCTACTTTATCTGCTTTTGCATTATTAATATGTTTCCTTTATGCCATATATGTTGACATTTAAAGTAATTTTTTTGTTCTAAATGTAAATTCAGATCTATCATGATTTACTATGAAGTTTTATGAAAATTTTTCTATTTTTTCTTCATTTTTCTTCATTTTTTTATATTTTAGGAAAAAAGTTAGGCGAAATTATCAATTATTTCTCTAAAATTAGCAAAAATTTTTCCTTTTAGGCGTAGCAAAATTTTCTCTCAACAAAACTGCGAACACTGATCTAGGTTGAGCTCAACCCAAACAATCCAATTCAATTTTGGTAGGGTTGGGGTTGGATAAATCAACAATTGGATTCGAGAGATTCGGTTGTGCTCAAATTGGGTTGCCTTAGGGTAGATGGTCACGCAACCTGACCAACCCTGTTTCCCCACCCCTTACACATCCCTTTAACTATTAATGATTGATTTCTTAAATCCCTTCTTCTCTTACTTAGTGCCATCAAAGCCTAACTCCTCTCTACATAATGTTCTTATCCTTCATTTATGAATTTTCTTAGATTCTATTGTCACCCTATACTATGAAAGGCATACTATTTAAGGTATGTCTTTGTTGAATTTAAGAATTACATTTTTATGCTCTTTATGTATGTATAAAAGGTTTTCTAAAAAATTTTATTACATTTCATTATAATATGCTCAATAAATTAATTATTTAAATCTATTTTTGGAAATTAATTTAAGATAAAAATTCTAAATAACCTAAACTTTCAACACGAATTGTAAACCCAATTGAACCTGAAATTTTATTAATAGGTTAGGTTTATCATTAGGATTGAAATTTTACAAATGGAGTTAAGGTTAGGGTTAACTCCAACCCACCCTATGCACCCCTAGGTGCTACTTAGACACAGAATTGTCTACAAATGGTAACCTACGGCCATTTGGGAGGAACTCTTGGACTCTATAATATACCTTTGCCGAAAACACTTACATTCACAAATATCTTTCTTCCTCTCCATTTCTCAAACATGGGCAACTTGAAAAGAGAGGATGTTCTCTCCCCTGCCGCAATGAACTACTAATGAACCCCTTTGGCTGAAAGATTTGACGGAGCTTCAACCCAAAAAGTGTACCAATGGAGGAGTGCACCAGGGATAAGTTATCTTTAATCTGTAACCAGAAATTACAATGTAACTCTTGAAATTTAAAAAACTAAAATCAGCACAAGTTAATCATCACTGTCATCATGAATATATGATTTCTGATGGAACAACAATGAAACCATCCAAATCCAATATTCAGACTATCATTATTGTTCCTGATAGGATAACGATGAAACCATCCAGATCTAATAATGGAACCACCATCATGGTTTTTGACAAGAAAATAATGAAAACATATATATTTGTTACGTAGACCATCATCCAGACGATCATCATAGTTTCTAACAGGATAATGGTAAAACCATCCAGATCTGATGACCTGAACTCTCATCATATTTTCTGTAAGGAGATCAATGAAAGCAACCAAAATCTGATAATCCAGAACTTCATCATGGTTTCTAACAGGATAGTAATGGAACCATACATATCTGGTTATCCAGATTGCCATCATGGTTTCTAACAGGATAACAGTGAAACCATACAGATATGATGATCTAGATAATTGTCATAGTTTCCAACAGAACAATGAGACCATAAATATCTGATAATCCAAACAGTTATTATGTTTTGAGACAGGATAACAGTGAAACCACCACTCAAATTTGCTCAACAGGAGACAAACACACCAAGACTACATTTTAGGGTGCATTTGGCAGGAGGTGAAAATGAAGATGAAAATGCATTCCTGATACATGGACATGACATACACATACCCACCAAACCCAATATTTTCCTCATTTTTATCAATATTTTTAGCATCATCAAAATCTGCATTTCCGTTTCCTTTAAACTTTTCCAACTATCCAAATAGACATGTAGCATGTGTTATAGGCATCATAGTTTGGAAACATTAGCTATTAGCAACCAAAAGAATACAAAAGCAAAAATTAAACAAGCACAATGACATGCCATACCCCAAGTCCAAAGAGACATCAAACATTAAGGACTGACCCCTCGAAACGTAAAAGCTGTAAAATCGAGTTAAAAACCCCTTCTCGACTCTTCTGGTTTAGTTGTAGATCACCTCTCAACATACAAGCAAATAAATTTCTGACTATTCAACTTGCAGAAATGATGAAAGCCCATTCATGTTTACCCATTTTTTCCAACTGTGTTCCTCATATGCAATCTGAATTGATCACTGAAATGTTTTCAGTGAACTGTGCGGAAATTACAATTCCTGTTTCCACTTAATTGCACACAACCAAAATGTGGTTGGAACAGTTAATTGGCCACTTCAAAATTTTCAGAAAACAAGAATGCATCAGAGATTTTCTTCATGGAATCAAAGTTATTCATGTATGTGAGAAACGAGTTATGTAATCCTGTGAAAAAAGGAGTACGAAAATCATTTGCATTAAGAATTTTATCGAGCCATACTGAAGAATGTTGTGAAATTACTCATGCAATCAACTGGCTTAATTATAGAATATGTAAAAGATTATTAGAATATGATAAACAAAAAATCACTTATCATTATGACTATGTCAGCACATAGTAATAAATGATGAGAAACCAATTCCACCAATGTCGCCAGCACAACTCACTGATATCATAAATAAACAAAACTCATCTTAGGATCTATCCTATTGCTATTCCAAGAAGCTCTGCCACACCTGGTTCCACGAACAAAGTTACTGTAACTGAGGTGATACCACTAATAACTTAGCCAGCTTAAAAATCAATTTGCTGCTCCTCAAACCATGATGATCGTGTCACCTCATATTTTAACCCACTTTTACCCATTCCATTGACGCCCACGTCCTTGAAAGCTTAAGCACCCATGACCCTGAAAGCTTAAGTCCTTTAATTTGTTTACAACTACACGAGGGAAACACTAAAGTGATGATAATATGTACAAGAGAAAGGGTAGTTGGTTACTTTTTGTCAAGTTGGTTCGCAATGTGTGTTTTGTTATAGAGCAGAATGGCAGAATAGAAAAAACATAGCTGACTTGAATTAATTGGAACAGGTTACAAGTATGGCATGAAACTGGTTCATGTCTATAATGATGATGTGATGACAACAGTTCTTAATGTCAGTCCATTCGTCAAGCATGAAGAAACCTCCTGAAACTAGATCTCTTTTTACACACAGCTCCAATCTCAAAATGGTTTGAACCAGTGTTTGTATTATTGATATTGTCGTCAATAAAATCATTCTCCATACTAAATGATAAAAAAAACCTCAAAAAACGAAAATATCATCAATGTTACCACATTTATCGACAATTTAATTGATAATATCGGGAATATATCGATAAATTCCCATTTTATCGTGACATTTTACCGAAAATATCATTCAGAGCATCGATATTATCAGTTCGGACGCTATGACGCCCTAAAACCTCCCCAACGCTCATTTTCTCTTCTCCAATCCCTCATTCCCATCTTCTATTAGCAAAAACTTAAACCTGTATTGTGATTAAGTGTGAGAAAAACTGCATTTTGAAGATCAAAATTCGATTTCCACCTGACATCCGAAAGCTATCAAGGTATTAAAAATCGATTTTCTTCTTGTTTTTCATGTTTATTTTATTCGAAATCAAATGTTTGCAATGTTTAATACATTATAGCTTTGATTTATATAGATTTAAACAACAAAATCTGTCGAGTTTGTGGAGACCTGGGATGAACATGCGATTTGGGCAAAATTCCCAAATCATTTAATTCATCCCAAATTAGTCATTATTTACAATTGGAAACAGAAATTAAACGTTAGATTTGTTGAAAAACACAGATTTCCAGCAAAAAAATTATTTTTTTGTAAAATTACGAATTTTGAAAAATAAAAGCCCAAAACTATATTTCTTTAAAAAATCTATGTTCGGATCATGATAAATGCAATATAGTTAGTTATATTTCTAGAGTCGTTTTTAGACACTATCGAATGCATATATTGTGAGGATTTGCACATTCAAGAGTATTCAAGTCTTAAAGATGTTGATATTGTGTGGATAGAAAAGAAAAAAATCAATTTATCTTAATTTGATATATTTTAGTTTGAAATTTGGAGATGTCAACTAACAAGAGTGGCAAGGAGAGTAGAGCAAAACTAAGCCTAACGATTTTACATGAAAACATGGGAAGCCGATTGTAGGCAACCCATTTGAAGATGAATACAACTATTGCAAACAAGTTATGAAGTTGAGGGAGATCACAAGACTGAAGAAACACTTAGCTTGGAGTAGTCCAAATGTTAGAAATTGTCTTAAGGTGCATAAAGAGGTAAGAGGACTTATGAAAGAGGCTATTCGATAGTTTGCTAGCACTAGAAGAATTTGAAAGTAGAAGAAGGAGATTGCAACTGAATTGGGTTGTTTGGGTTATGATGTTGATGAAGATGAGGGTGATGATGATGATGGAGATGAGAGAGGCTAGATGAGGCGGGCTATGGAGGCTAACAGGGCAAAGCAATGGGCTAGAGAGGAGTCAACTACGTTAGAGAAAGATAAACCTATTTTCCATAGTTTTACAAGGGAAGCATGTAAAG
The DNA here is from genome assembly GCA_036873735.1 of Pouteria campechiana. Taxonomy (NCBI): domain Eukaryota; kingdom Viridiplantae; phylum Streptophyta; class Magnoliopsida; order Ericales; family Sapotaceae; genus Pouteria; species Pouteria campechiana. Next base: position 73,122 of record JAYJMB010001324.1, read on the forward strand.
GGGGTTGGATAAAAGAGGGAGACAGAAGCGATTACTAAAGAAGTTTTTGAACCGTATATCATCTATGAGGGGATCATAGTCAAAGTTGTATGGACAAGCTGGTGGAGTGCAAAAGAAGATGACTCAGATGTATAAGAATGGTAAAGATAGTATGAAGAATCTTAGAACTCATATCGCTGGATTCTTTATTTATGGTGTTGTTTATTTACATTTGGCAGATACTGTAACTTTCAAAAATATGATCCAAACTACATATATGGAAGGAGAAAATGTTCCACCTTCAACACACCAGATTAGGGGGACATATCTTGAACAGGAGAATGAGGACATAAAAGACCGGATGAAAGAAATGACTCATATATGGAAAACATATGGCTTGATTGAGATGTGTGATAGGTGGACCAGCCCCACAAAGCTTAGTATCATCAACTTTACGTTGTATTATAGAGGCACTACGATGTTTTGTAAATCTATGGATGCATCTAAGCATATCAAGGATGCAGCTTATATTCAAGACTTGATTAAGAAACAGAATAAATCCCTTGGCTCAAAATATTATGTGGTACAAATTATTATAGATAATGAAACAACATTTAAGAAGAATAGGAAAGCGTTAGAGAATAAATTATTTTTGTATTGAATACCTTATACAGCTCACTATATTGATCTTATTTTGGAGGATGCTGGTCAACGACCGAGTGTCTATAGTGTGATAGAGAAGAGTCGACAGATTACTAAATTCATATACAGTCATAGTTGGGTAAAGGCACTTTTCCATGAAGCATTTGATTATTATGAAGAAGATTGTACATTTAAGCAAGAGCCGATTTGTAACAAATTACATTGCATTAGATAGTCTATAGAATGCCCACCAAGCACTCAATACAGCATTCAATACTGATATACAGCAGATTTCAAATATGCACATAGTAAGGAAGGGATGGACGTGGAGAAGATCATTATGACAGCTTCCTTTTGAAATAAAGTACAATGGGTGTTGAGTATTTTAGAACTCATATATAGAGTCTTAAGAGTGGTTGATAATAAGACTTGTCCTAAAATGGGTTCTTTGTATAAGGCATTTCAATTTATGAAGAAGTCCATAGAGAAAAATGCAAAAGGTGGGCAATAAGTGATTACCATCATAGAAAATCGCTAGAAGAATATGCTCAATCATCCATTACATACAACTAGTGAGTCTTCTGATATGAACAATAACATGTACAAGTTGTGTGCCCTATGTATCTTTTTTTCTTATGAATGAATTATAATATTATTATTGCATTGTATTTTTTGAACCCAAAATACCACTATGAGCATGGTCTTAGGGCAGATATGGAGTTAAATGGGGCAATGTTTAAAGTCTTTGAGAAGTTATTTCTCAATCATCCAAATACTTGTGACTTTGGGACTGAGATAAATTACTTATTTTGTTCACTGAATACACTTCATTATCTTATTTAATGTGATAAATAAAAAAGTTTGATCCTTGTAAATGTTGCAATAGTTGATGGTTTTCCGCTAAGCATCGGGGAATATTTTGAAAGGCAATAGTTGTTCAATCACGGTCATAAGGATTATCCTATATGTAATTGTTTCTAAACCTCATGTCATTTTACAATTGATTGATGATGACTTCCATATTTACTTAATCTTTATAAGTACTAATACATAATCCTGAATTAATTATAGGCAAATGATGGAATTTATATGGCATGGAGAGCCCAACACTTGGTCTACTAACAATGCGAATTTTAAGTCGAACGGTGTCTTAATCACCATGTGAACGAAACTGGAGTACATTTTCTCTTATCCATACCCAGAGAAGGAATAAATTAGGGTATGAGAAGCTCGAAAAACTAATTTTCTGTCATTATAATATGAGGGTATGGGAGAGGATGCTGCAAGAGGAAAATAAGGAGCTCAATTATCCTCTAAATCTTATGATAATTGAACAACATGCACACATGGAGAAGGGTACCAGAGAAGATCCATTATATGAATGGTTACGATCAAAAGATCTAGATGAACCGAATGGTGATCCAATAGAAGTTATTGCTCAAGAAGTTCGTACACAAGGTGTGGATGTAGAAGGTGTGCTACAGCGAGAGCAAACTCCAAAAGAAGCATTTGATCCATTATCTAGATCTTAGATCCAATAGGTTACTAAGGGAGCCTCACAAATGTTTCAACAAGCCTTGAATACTTCTTCATCGTCAAGAGCAAAGAGCAGAGACAATGATGTTGGTGATGGTGGTAGTGGTGGTGACAAGAGTGGTGGTGACATTAGTGGAGGTGGTTCATCATACACATGAAGTCAAAGGCCATTTAACCCATTTACTTGCGATGAGGGTATACGCATGCTACACAAGATGAGAATCATGGTGCACGCCCTCCAATTAGGTGGTATGAGAGAAGGTCTGGAACTAGGAAGGGCAAGGAGTCAGTTGAAGATAACACACAAGTAGCATGGTATCCATGGATTTAAGTGGCAGTAGAGAGGAGTCTTCCTATGAGCAGGATGGTTCATCATATCCATATCAAGGGTCGAATGATTCTACATATAGACCTTGGAGGTTAATTTCATTAGCTACATCAGCTTGGTCTAGTCTACGAAATGAATGGTATCAGCCCTCTTCACAGTCATCTCAGCTCTACTTGGCCTCAAATTGTATCCAACCATATGGGTATACATCATCAGATTACCTAAAAAGTGGAGTAGATTCATCGTCTACTTTAACCATTTTTAGATTTCCTTTTCCATATGAATATGAGTCTACGTCAACAAGATGACGATGAACTTGAGGAACTTGCACGACACTCCACTTGGTATTAAGGTAAGAGTTGATGTTTAGTTTTAATTTTCAAAACACTTTTTTTTGTGACTTTGTATGGGAGATATATGCTTTTTCTTGCTAAGATTTATTCTCCTTCTGTCAAGCTATATACATTTCTCATGTGCACATTCATTATTCATGCAATGGTGGCTTTTTTAATCTAATTTTTTTTTCAAATTGTGTGTTTAGATATATTATAATTTATTACAAAGTTTCATTGAAAATCTCTCAAATTTTTTCTATTTTTCTTATAAAGTTCACAAAAAAAATGATAATATCTCCGATAAAAACAATAATATCTTTGTCTGGGCCATCGATAAACAGGTATTTATCAATAATATGAGCACTGGTTTGAACCTACAAAGATGCTATAAATAGACATATTGTGAAAAACTGCTTAAGAATACCAAGGCTAGTTTTCTCACAAAAATCCCATTGGTGGGCTGATGAAAAACAACACACACTTTTACATGCACCTTAACCCTTTTGTACATGTTCCTAGGTAATCAAAATTATAAAACATCTAATTATTAGGAAGAGTAAAAATGTCAAAAAGCCGTTGGATTATGTTGCATAGATAATGCTAAAACAACTAACCATGCAATCCAAACAAATTGGACTTGTTATTTTCAAAGTTCAAAAGAAACAGGTTTGCTATGTTTTAGTCTTTGCTTAATAATTAATTTAAAAGCGTCATGACAGACATTTTGACAGAACTTTCACATTTCAATTATGGATAAAAAAAGGTTTATTTGTTTGAAAATTTGATTGATTTTTCAAATTTTGATGAGTTGTAAAGATTAACAACAAAGTCATAAAAATGATATGAGAGAAAAAAGAATTGCATTGACACTTTTATATGCTTGAGGAATCATGAAATATTGCATACAGTGAATCTTTTCTCTCTCATTATGCATTTAAAAGAATTAACACAAATTGTTTGGATTTACATTGATAGATACATGCATTTCTATGAGAGTGTTGCCGGGCATGATAGTAAAACTCTTTGACTACATTCATTGTAGCACGGGTTTGAATCACAAAAACAGTCTATATAGAAAATGGTCGTAAAGCTACATACACTTTGCCCACTAAAAATTCTAAATTGGTAGGAGCATTGTGCAATTGGTATGCCCCTTTATTTAAGTACAAGCATTTCTAACCCCAACTAACACCCCAAGGTTACATTGGGTTGGTCTTGGGCTAAGGTTTCCACACCTTGAGTTGAGTAGGATTCACTTTAGTGTTTTCCAAGCCAAAGCTTGGGTAGGGTAGGCTAAATTGAGGAGTTTGGAGTACAGGTTGAGGTTAGGTTGACCCTCCACCTGAGTTGCACCCCTTGTAACCAAATCCAAGGAGATTAGAGGGTCCCATTGTGTTACGAAGACTCCAGAAAGATTCTACAACTCTTATCTACTTGGATTGTGTCTTCATTAAATTCATCTTACTGTCAGGTTTGCTCACATTAGATGCCAAAAAAATTTCAAAGCATCAAGCTTGAGCTGTCTTTATCCCCTGAAATAACTTCAAAAGCAAATTTCTTGAAAGTCAAACAAAGACAACACTATCAGGTTCTCCCCATCTGTATGCACATCCACAGCTGGGAGAACTAGGTATCACAATTATGACTTCAATTTTGAATTTTCAAAATAATGGAAAAAAGCCAAATGCATATACCTCAATCTTGTCATTAGCTACTTTCTTAGTCATGATAATATCTGAATATTCATTTGTGTGTCTATTCGTATTGAAAAGCAGCCTCTATGGATTCTCCCATGGATGGATTGCTAGAAGATCCTAACAGTTTTTTCATACCAACTGAAGCAACATATTTTAAAAGTATTGATTTGAAACAAACAAGAAAGATAATGTTACAGGCTTAAACAAGAAAGGATAAACATCAGCTCTTACTTTTTATGTTTCTTTATCGCTTCTTTCAGACTCTGGGTTGTCTTTTCCTCTTCTTGACCCAAGGTCAGGTTTATGTTGAAATCTCGACAAAATTGTCATGGCATGAAGATCTCAGGCTCATGAGCAACTATTGAGATGATAGTCAAGGTGAACATTCACAATTGAGGAAAGTAGCATTCCTACTTAATTATCCACATTTGTGCCAAGGAATTCATGCAAAGCTTATGTTAAGGTAATAGTTGTCATCATCATCTCAGTTCTAGCAATTTGGGCCAACGTTGTTTAATGGATCATTCCATCTCTAAGAATATCGTTAACAAAAAATCAACTTGATCAAAATCGAAGGCCACCACATTCTACATGATAACATCTTCATCTAATCAAATGTTATGGATGATACAGATGCAACCCATATAAAATTCTAAGAAACAACAGAAAACAAAAGGTAACATTAAACTTTTATGACCAAACTTTGCTGTTCAATGTTTGATGCAAAACCATTTCAACTTTGACAAAATTCACAAGCCAAGGAAAAGCCAAAAGGCTAGGGCTGATTTTGGAATTTTAGGAATTGTAGAGAGAGAGAGAGAGAGAGAAAGAGAGAGATTTTATGGCTGATTAGATTTGAACAAAGACAAACTAGAAGACTAAGTAAAATATGAACAAGAAGAAACCTTAAGAATCACTCCAATGTTTAGTCATCACATCGAAGAGAATAGCTCCTAGAAAAAGAAGATATTAGAGCTGAAGAGAATTGCAGCCAAAAAAAAAAAAGAAGATTAAGTACAAGTAGAAGTACAATAAAAAGAAAAACCCTAGGAATCACTCATAACCTTAGGTATCATGTGCAAGGAAATCACACCCAAAATCCAATCTCCATAAAGGAGAATTTTATTCAACATAAACTTTACGCGATGTTGTCCATAACAACTAATTTATATTAAAACTCTAAAAATTTTAAAAAAAAATAAAAATTCTTAATCCTCTTATAGGTCTTACTTAAGTAGGCTCAACTGTCCAAAATAGTATTGGAGTTGCAAAATCCTACACCTACTTGAATACTAACAGAATGAGCCATTGAATGGGCGATTCTGGCATATATTGAGGCATTGTTTAGTGCCTCAGAAGTGGCCCACAAGCAATTTTATGGAAATAGAAACAAAATTAATGAATAATTCCTAAGAGAATCCATATTTAAAATTCTCAAAAGCCAATAGAACTAGGGCTATTCAGATCATTGAAGAAAAACTAGTTGGCATGGTTTCTGGATCCACATCCTGCATCAATGCTACAATCGAATCATGAACCTGCTAGGTAGGCCTATCATAAACCCTAACCTTCATGAGTATGCACAAGCCCAATTTGAGATTGCCTTGCATCACATCTCCAAGACTCTTTGATCACTTCCAACATTGTAGGTTGACCACTAATGTCATGAAATCGAGTCTTGAAGCATTGATATGATCCAAAGAACAATTTGGTTAAACAGTTGGACCACCCATACTCTCGTTTCCTTGACCATCGTGTACACCATTTGGTTGAAGAAATGGATCAAAGCAATCTTATGGCACCTATAGTTGGAAGAAATGCTCAAGATTTAAAGGAAAGAAATTATTTTTGAAGAGTCTAAAAGAAAGAAATAATACATTAATCACTTCGATTGCTCCCCCAACATGAGCTGCTTTTTGGAAAAGTGGACTTGCTAGCGTCAGCAAATGTGAGGAAGTAACTTGGGCCAATAAGTCTTTCCCTTCTAAGCAAACAGAGAGATTGTCCACACTCCAACATTGGCCTAACTTTTGATGTCTACTTAGCCAATAACCCTACATTGGCCCAGCAGCCCAACAGAGTACCATCCCACGGAGTTTCCACACATGATAGATGAGGCGGAAGGCCTCAAAAGCAAGCCATTTACCACTACCCAAAAATAATGTATAGTCAATGAATGGGCATGGTTCAACAAAAAGCTTGGTCCATGGAACTCTACTTGCATGTTTGATGAGACAGAAGACCTCACAACTTGTAAGCAAAATTGTATCCTCCATGAATCACATACTATGTATTAGTAATTATTAGTAACTATCTACCCAACACCGAGGCCTTGATTGGCATAGACTTCCAAGAAAACATTCCTAGATCCAACTTTTTAACAAGACTCATTCTGGATAGGCATCAACCCTATTCAAAGTGGAACACTCAGGGGCTATGTGGGATGGTAAGATGAGTTCTTTGCTTGCACAAGATAGGTGATGAGTGAAGTTCCTTGACGTGAGCACAGCACATAAAAATAGTGATCATAAAATCATGAGACAGATCTATGGCAGACCATGAGACAGTTTCTTGGAAAGATAACAGATGCAAGGTGAATGTGTTGTGGTGCATGTTGTGGGCCAAGGAGGATCATGGCATCAAGGTACTCAGAACCATAGTGCACAGACACAACAAGGTTGTTCCATATAAAATGGCATAAGTGGCAAACAAGGAAGACTTTCAAAGCAGCAAGACAAGCTAGCTAGGAGCTTGCATGGCATGAAATTGTTGTGTGTCGAATTGGAACACGTTGGTAGCAACAAGGACTGCTACCTAGGGGTGCAACTTGGGTCGGGTACCCGTGAGCCGACCCGGAACCAACCCAATTTTAAGTAGGGTCTGTTGAAGTAGGCCCTTTTGACCCGCCTTTAAAATTAGTTCGATTCAGTTCCGGTGTCAAGTACCTGGAACCGACCCGACTCGCATACATTATTTAAATAAAAAATACAAATAGGGGTTTGGGAGTCCTATGTGTATTTCTCATTTGCACGAGGGAAGCAGTTGCTACTCTCACTCGCTTCTTCCACCCCTAACCATCCTCAAGTTCCCAGTTACAAAGCCTCCCAAAGTCAGTCTTTGACAATCTCAAAGAAGAGGAAAAACATGGGGAATTGCCTAAGATGAAGCCATGGAATCTGCGGGAGAAGAAATCTACTTTCAACACTCCAAGCTCAGTTGAGAATTTTGCAGAATGACAGTATTGGTATTTGTCGTTGCGCCTTCCAGTTCCCCCTTGCTGCCATGCCAGAACAATAGTGTTTGTGTTTTGTGTTTGTCAATGCTTATGCTTGACTAGGAACTAGGCAGCAATCGATGATAACTCCAATTGTTAGAGACAAAATCAGGTAGATTTGCTAGTCTGGTGAGTTGGTGATTGGTGTCAGGACGTCTGCATCGAAGTAGATTAGTGCAGCAAGAGGCGCTATAGGTGGGTTCTACTCAGCCAGCGCCCAACAGTGTGTGATTCTGGCAGAGGTGCTGCGTCAGCAACATGCAAGCAAAGGGTACACTCATATTGTCACTCCATTCATTTTTTGCTCATTGCTTGGCCGTTGCCTTCACCTATGACTAAAAAAGCTCCGTTATGATCTATTGTTAATTATATTGCCAAAACACCAATCATCATTTTTTTGTGTAGTTGAAATTCCCTGGCTTATGGTTGGCTGAGATAGGCCCCACTTCTTTTAGGATTTGAACTTGAAATTTTTTGCATAAGGCAGTGGGACTTTTCTTTATATCAGATTGCTGTCGTTGGTTGTGGTGAGAACCCAATTGGTTGGCGCATGGGTTTGGTGACAATGGCAATGATAATGACTCTATCACAGTTAAAAAGGGTGCAAATTTAAAAATTCTATTGCCCAACAAGCATCTTTAAAGCAACAGTGGCATATATAAAGCATATTTCATCATTAAGGTGTGATTATGAATGCTTTATATACAATAACCTATGCTGGAAGACACTTTTATGGATAGAAACATCACTAAATGCATCTTATAGGAACCAATTCTGACCCAGAAACCGAACCAACGCAACCTTAAAAGAAATAGGGTAGGGTCAACCTTGAACCAAACCGATCTAATAGAAGGGTAGGGTAGGACACTTCGCATTTATGAAAGTAGGTTATGTGGCGAATCAAGAGAAGGGGCATGCATCAGACACTCACCCCAATGCATATTTGCATGGACACATGGAACCAAGACGGTTGGGCATGTGTTAGAGTTGGTTGTCTTATAGCCTCCATATAAATCCAAGCACTAATTTGTGTAGGACTCTTGGGAAGGCACAAATAGAGCTCTATGGGTTTACGCTTGTGTTATGTTCTATCATCATAAGCTAAGATATAGCAGTATTGTTTCCTTGACAATAAGGTTGAGAAAGAAGGTTTTCCTGTTAAGTTTTGTTGACTCCAAGGTTTCCTTTTGATGAATGACAAAACTCTTTTTATAAATTATTTAAGGTATCTAATGAGTTACCAAATATTTTTAAGCAAAAATGTTAAAAACTTTCAGCAAAGCTGATCCTGATAGTTGTCCAAGCAAGCAAAGAAATATATATTCAAGGAACCCATCATAGCAAAGAATAAGAAGAAGCACAAGACCAAAGGAGTATGAAAATGAGGTCTTAGCATAAATAGAGAGCTTAAGAGATGCAAAGGAATTGACCTACCTGACCAACGTGTTTCAGTGAAAGTTGATCAAGTAGGGACTTGTCAATAGTTTTCCAAGTCATTCAAATGATCATTCATTTAAGAAAATCATCAAAGTGAATATCAAAGAGTTTATATAAAAGAGCATGAAAACAAGGACTAAGTATGAATGGAGAGCTAAATAGATACAAACAAGTCAACCTAACTAAACAACATATTGTCTGAAGCTTTAAGGGAGTCAACTGTTTTTGAAAACAGTCCATTGGTTTCAAAAACAGCCAATTGTTTTTGTAATAGTCTGTTTTTTTTCTAATAGAGTTCATTGCTTTTTAAGCTAGAAAGATCGCAAACTCTGGAGTTTCAGGCCAAGAGAAGTAGCCAACTGTTTTGTACAGGCAATGATTTTGTACTAACAGGACAATCGTTCCACTCTACAGTTTGGAGATCAAAGAACGACCAAATATTTGGCCATAACAATTGACTATTTTGCATGAGAGTCACATGCTGGACATATTTTCCAAAATTGAAAAGATTGGATTTTCAACCACTGAAGGTATGCAGCTGATCTTTCTGCCTTACAACATTAATATCTTGGAGAAAATAATGGAGAATTTTTGAAGGCAAAAGAGACCTTTTACTCCCATTGAGCAAGCTTCATCCCAGGAACAAAAAGATTTCAACAGCTTTCAAATCCAACTTTAACCCATTCAAGAGAAACTTCTTTAGCACTTCAATATTTAAGTGTTTTATATCGGTCCCTAGTAATTGCTTAACTCAAGAGAGGAGGGGTGAATTAAGTTATTAAAAATTCAAAGAACCAAATCCATTATACGATTAATTCGCATTTAAAACTTGCAACACAGTTAAGCAAGGCACAAGCACAAAGGAAAGCTAGAAAAGAAATAGACAGCAATATATAGTGGTTCAGCCTAGTGTTCGCAATTTCACTGAAAGGGAAAATTTCGCTTAGCTGAAAAAGAGAAAATCTTGCTAATTTCAGATAAATTATCAATAATTTTGCCAAACTACATATAGAAAAATTAAAAAAAAATGTAGAAAAATTAGGAATTCTTCATAAGTTATTATATTAAATATTTATTTTGATAACTTATAAAAATATAAATGCATATGTTAAAGGCTAACTCTATAAATAATTATATGACAACTGACAACATAATTAATTTAATTTTTATCGTTGTTAAATAATATTTATATTAGTAACATAAAATAAATTTTTAAAATGTTTCTCATACATGTTAGAAGTTGGTTAAATAGAAAACCCAATCTACAACCCATTTTAATTCATATGATGAAAAATCTATAAAAAAGGATACTAAAAAATAATAATAAACCATGATTATTAATATAATAGATGCATTTGCCCCAAAAGTTTTAAAGAAAAAGTTAAAAATAAACCTTATTTGGGTGAGAGATGTTGATTCGGAGCCCAATGGGTGGAAAAATCAACCCGTGTGAATAAACAACTTCAAAATTTGGAACCTTCGACTTTGCGCAAATGATGGAGGAAAACACTTCCGCTGTGAACCCCCAACAACAATTTTCAACTACGATCTCACCACCAATCCGATCGAAAATGGATTTTGAACACTCCAGCAACAATTTCGAACACTCCAACAACAATTTCAAAGGTAATGGGGTGAATTCAAAGGAGAATAATTGGAAAATGGGTAGTTGCAAGTTGCTATTGACGGAAGAGAGGTAAGTTGGGAGTCTGTGCGTCGATTTTAAGCTAGGAAATCAGTGCAAATTCATTCCAAAATGGATTTCGAAAACTCGATTTGTGATTTCGAAGCTGAAAAATGGATTTCAGCTGGAAAATAGATGATCCAAAAGTTGACAGGATTACCACTCAACTTGGATCTTCCACTCGACCATCTAAGCGTTGTTGTTTTTTTGAAAAATCATGAAAGGGGGTTTCGAAAACTAGTTTTTGGGAGGTTTCAAAAAATTTCAGCTCGTATTTCGGGTTTTTCACCTTTTATTTCCATTTTCTCGGCGAAATTTTCAGCGAGAAATTGTCAAAAAGGGAAATTATCAGGGAGATTTGCTTTTATCTCGAGATTCTAGGGAAATTTTCAAAAATTTCTCCAGTTTTCCGAAATTTTCTCGCAACTCATTGAATTTCCATAGTTCTCTAGCAAGAACATTCGCCATGGTGCCTAAATGAAAATTTCGATGAGATTACACTCAAAATTTTTTGAAACTATAAGCACTAGTTTAACCCAACTTAACACCTACTCCACTCTTCCAAAGCGATTCTCATTTGCTTTTTGCAACACTATAATACAACCACAGAGTCACAACTCCCTTCTAAATTCAAGCTTCAAGGGGCATATACAATTGTATAAAACAAAAGGTATAAGCATAGAACTCTAATACCTTGCTTTATCTTCTTAGAAAGTAGTCTCCAATACTACTCCAAGGAATCACAAGCAAACTAAATTGAAACATAAGAAACTAAATGTCTGCAAAGAAGATTTAGGCACAGGGAAGCTCTCTAATTTGTTGAAGTAGAAGCCTTTGAAAGCTTTTTAGGGTTTGAGCACTTGAGAAGCTACAAGAGGATGTAGAACTGCTACCACTTAAGTTGGTGAGAAGATTGTAGCTCATTAGTTGTGCTAATGTGCTTCGTCACTTCAATATATAATCTAGCAAAAAAATCCAATCGTTGGAAGGTAGATGGAAGCATTAAGTTATCTCCCAATATTCAAATTTTCTAACCATTATTTCCTATCTAAATTGTCAGATCACCATCCACTGACCCTTGCTACTGAGCCTCAAAGGCAAGCCTGGGTAAACTAAACTTTGAGACTAATGATATGATGACTAGTTTTTGAGTGTCTTCAATAGCACACCTCAGTCAACTGAGCTCGGCTGCTGAGCCTCAATTGAAACCTAAGTCAACTTAGCTTCTGCAAATGACCATGCTTCAAAGAGGTTAAAATCACTATGAGCTCAACTGCAAACTTGAGTTGACTGAGCTCTACTGCTAAGTCTTAGTCAAACACCTGAGTCGATTGAGTTCCTACTACTAATATATACTTTAAGAATTCTTGTTTATTCACAAGAACCTTTGAGTTGACTAACCTTTCACCACTAATCCTCAATTGAACACCTGAGTCGACTGAGCCCTGTTGCTGAACCTCAATCGCATACTTGAATCGACTGATCCTTGCTACTAATCTATCCCATACTTGAATCGACTAATCTTTGCTACTAATCTTAACCAAGACACAAACCAAGTTATTGTGAGCTAAGTCACACACCTTCGTCAACTAAGCCTTGCTACTAACCTTCAATAGAAGGCCTTGATAGACTGAGCTCTTGAAAACTTGTGACTAAACTCTTGTCATTTGTGAAATTTGAAATGTAGTTCCTTGAATTTTTCATAGTCTTAATAGACCTTATAAATATCACTTGCTTAAATTGTTTTTGCATTGGATTGATATGTCTTTATGGTATTTTTGCTCATCCTATCACAATTCTGAATTAACTTCTTAGAATCAAAATAGTGACTTTTAATAGGTGAATACATCATCAAAACTCAACATATATCATCGATAACTTATGAGGGTGGAGCCAACAGTTTATATTTTTAGTGAGCTTTACATATTGTATCCAACTATTAAGAGACATGTGATATCCCACCTATTAAGAGACATTTGTTTCTCATTCTTTATTTTTATTGTCATTCCTTGGTATAAGAAAGTGCTCTACACCAGTAAAATAGACTAGTTGACTATCATTGTAACTATCTAGAATAAAACGGAGGACTGTAACAAGCTGTCAAGAGCTTGGACAAACCAAGGAGTTGTAACAATGGCAGGCTAAAAGTGTTTCCATGTGCATAGTAGAACCCAAGGTAGTAAGCCTTGGAGAATAAAGTAAGTGTCAATTTTTAGACAAAAGTTACCAATGACCGAATTACTATAAATTTCTTCGGATATTTATCATATGTGCTTGATTATTATAAAGAGTTCATACTCGTGACATTTTTAGCATCAAAGCAGTTTATACATCTGGAACATAAGTACGCATTATCGGTATCAGATGTTTATTTTGTTTATTTTGTTTTTTTTAGTAACTACAAATTTTGTTTGGGAACTTCAGATAATCATAATGAACAAAAGTGATAAAGAATGACTAAAAGAAAAGGTGACAACACTCAAAGAAAACATGGCTACTACGCTTGCAGCTACAAAATTATCAATATCAAGGGCTTCAAATGAACTATGAAGCGATGTTGAGGGTTTCTTAGTGCGAAATTGGACTCAATTGAGGAGTCTAAGGAGACCGTGATGGTAGAACTTCAGAATTCCATGGAGAACTTGGCTAAAGAGGTAGCAGTTCTCAAAAAAGATGTGTTATGTGTCTTAGGAAGTTATGAAATAGCACACAAAAACATACCCTTTTCTAATTCATACAGGGGCTTTGGGAGGAATAAAGATTTGAAATATTTGTTGTGGAATATGGAGCAAAGGGATAGTCACATACCAAATGTTGCTTTGGTTACAATGCCTTATCATAACTTAAGTTGGGATGCAAAACTGTAATGTGAACCAAAGGACACAATGTGGGCTCACTTATAGAAAGAATTGAGTAAGTGTTTCCTTTAATGCAATGTGGGTTGGTGCATTGCATGGTTTAGCCCCTCCACAGTAAGAAGCCAAAGTTGGAGTAAGGTTGTTAACTCTAAAACAGAACAAATGGTTAGTTTGGCTCAGTGTTCGTATTATCGATAAATACTTATTTATCGATGGCCCGAAAAAAAGATATTATCGTTTTTATCGGAGATATTATCATTTTTCTGGGGAACTTTATTAATAAAATAGAAAAAAAAATAAAAAATAGATAAATTTTAAAAAAGTTTTAATGAAACTTCATAATAAGTTATAATAAATATAAACATATAATTTGGCAAAAAATTGGATTAAAAAATCCACCATTACATGAATAATGAATGTGCACATGAGAAATGCATATAAGCTGACAGAAAGAGTGTAAATCTTAGCAAGAAAAAACGTTATATTAAATATTATATCTCCCATACTAAGTCACACACATACCAAAAATAAAAATAATAAAATATGATAAGTGTTTTGAAAATTAAAACTAAACACTAATTCTTACCTTAATACCAAGTGGTAAGACTTAAACACTCTTGAATACGTAAAATCTTCACACTGTATGCATCTAAAAATACCTAAAATAGGCTCTACACATTCAAAATCAATCAAAAAACATATTTACAAATTTAAAGAAGTGATTATATTTTTTACAATTTAAAAAAATTATTTATAATCAATATTAAATTATAAAAATAAAAAATCGGTTTCCAGAAAAAGCCTCAATTAAAAAAGCTAACTAAATTGCATGATTCATGATCCAAGCATTGATTTTTAAAAAAAAAAATGCAATTTTAGGGCTTACCCCCAAAATTCGTAATTTTACAAAAAAAAATGTTGAAAATCTGTTGCATTCAACAAATATTATGTTTAATTTGTGTTTTCGTTCATAAACAATTACTAATTTAAGATGAATCAAATGATTTGGGGATTTTTCCCAAATAACATGTTCATTCCCAATCTTTCAAATTTGACGAATTTAGTTGTGCAAATATATTTAAATCAATACTTTAATGTAATAAAAATATGAATCACATGATTTCGAAACATATAAACATAAAAAACAAAAAAATAAATAAATAAAAATTTACCTATATAGTATCCGAATGTTGTTCACATAAAATGCAGATTTGATCTTGAAAATGGATTTTTCTCTTACAAAATCAACAATGAATCTTTCGTTTTTTGTAGTAGAATGCAAAAATCAGAGCAAGGAGGAGAAAAAATGGGGTTTGGGGGTTTTCGCACCTAACAATGGCTGAAGCACCCCCCCCCCCTCCTCTCATACGCCCCTACGTAAGTATATTCCCACCATCAATGATATTATCATGAATTTATTGCAATAATATCAATAAATGGGAGTTTTTATCGGTAAAATGATGATAATATCAGTAAAAGCAATGATATTATCGATAATTATGGTAATTAACAGATAATATCAATTTTACAAGCTTTTTTTTATCATTGGGGAGATAAAACGATATTATCAACGATAATATCGTCGATAATATCTTTGGCTAAGGCATTGAGCTTAGTTGTAAGGAAAATTGAAGGAAAATGTACGCTTGTTGATTAATCCCTTTGCTAATTGCAATGTGATATTGAGACTTGGTTAGATAGCAAGTGCTCTGCTCATCAGAGTGTTCATTAACAATGTCATCACTCCTCATTTTGCTCCTAAGGTTGTAGCCCCAAATAAGATAGTGTGAATGACTACAATTGCTAGATAGCATGAAGGATGAAGCAACCTTCATGGCCAACCTCATAGAGAAGGTAACCCTCATTGAGGACTCCTATGGAAAAGAGTAAGATGGTGTATGGGGATGCTTTTGTATGGTTAGACAAGATTTATTAGGAGAATTTTATGTTAACTCTTTACCATAGTGTTCCAAAGGTCTTCCTCTAAGTATAACATACATTGACCTAGAAGTAGGGCTAGAATGTGAGACTCGATCTCCTATCCCCAAAAAGCTGGCAGCATCAGAGCTAATAAAAGCCAAAGCATAGTTGTTGGATGGGTACATTTGTATTTTCAAATTGTATTTTACAAAATGCATGCAGCAAAAGTGGTTGACTTAGTGGTGCTTGAGTTACCACAGCATAAGCCATGGAGGTGCAAAGGTGTTGTTCAAGCTAAGAGTGCAAGTAGCTTAAGAAAGGATAGGAAGTAGAACTTGTCCTTGAATTGTCAATCTAGGTTTAGGACGTTAGAAACAATTTTGGTGATTGAAATAGTAAAAGGGTAGTCAAAACTCAAGCTATCTGTTGAGGAATAAAAGGAAAAGTTGTTGGAAGGCCACCTTGATGCAGTTCAAAAGGGCTTGCAAGGAGTGTGAGGTGTCTTGATTGATATATAATTTTATTTGTACTTTTGTTGTTCCTTTTTATGGTCACTTTCAAGGCATGAAATAAAGGCCAATAGGTGTTAAAATAGCTTATTATGGATCACTTTTTTATTGGTCACTTTATAGATTTATGAATTTTTAAGGATATTTTTGTCATTTTGGATTTTTTTTATTTTTCATTATAAATAGCTTATCATGGATAGCAATGACAAAGAGTTTATAATGAATAAAATTTCTAAGTTTCCAAACATTGGAATGTAAGACTAATTCGCTAAACCTAAGTGTGATTACTAGGGTTCTTCTTCATCTTCCTAATCTTTTACTCTTTGTTGCAACTCTAAACAACCCTAATTCTCTTCTTTTACAAAAGCCCCAATTCCCAATGTTCTCCGAGAAACCTTAATCTTTCTGTTTGAGGTGATTAAAGTAGATTTTCTCAATTTTGAGATTGTTCTGCATCAATCTCAAAACTTTACTCATAAGAAAGAGCCAGCTTGCCATGGTGCTGAAGACAATGATCACATGAACTGTCTTTGAATGTAAAGATGCTCCTTGCAAGCTAGCAATTGTTGTGTGGGGTAAACAAGATATGTAAATACTTTGTGGCAAGAATTCTATGGAGAATTCAAGCAAAACTTGAAACTTTTGCCAGCTCTGTGTTCAAAGCAATGAAAATGGTCAGAGAGTGACGCAAAACCTGGGAAGTCAACCGGGTTGGACCAGAGTTGATGGTCGGCCAAATGAAGTGGCAAAGTAGAAACTATAGAGAGCATTGTGTGACACCGAACTTGGTGAGATTTCCAAGTTAGACCAATGGAGTTGGTTAGTGCGCTAAGCATAACTTGGCAAGGTAGCCAAGTTAAACCAAAGTTGTTGATCTATTAAAGGTAAAGGAGTTGGCTAAGCAGCTCTATAAAGGGAGCTATGCAATACAAAAAATGACATGGAGGCCAAGCTGAACCAAAGATGTGAATCACTCAAAGCTGGAGTTAGCAACATGATGCCATGGAGGGCACAGTGTAGTGAGGTGGCTTGGACAAAGAAGACTTTGCCAATGGTGATCAGACAGTCTGCCTATGTTGGCCAAACAAATGAAGATGATTGCTAATCAAGAAAGAGTCTGAATTCCAATGTTAGAGTCAAGTCAGCAATATGCAAGTTTTTAAAAGCTAAGAACAAGGTGCTCCTATGGTGTGGTTAGCAGAGTCGAGGCTAATTCCTCATGACAAAGTCAGAAAACTTGGTTTGCAGGTACCCATGATCAATAAGGACATCAACAAATTTGGTTGGGAGAGGCCTTCACACCCACTCAAAAAGTAGATCACTCAAGAGCAAAGCAAGAAAATTGAGCAAAACACCTACTTGCACAAGGCAGGTAAGAAGAATTCTTCATTTGCATGAGGAGGGTAAGAAGAGTTGTTAGCTTGTACAAAGCCAGTACCAAGTGAAGACATGAGCACAGCAACTAGAAAAGGTGATCATGGGATCTGAAGACAGCCTATGACAGATCGTGAGACAATTCTATAGCAAAATGGTGGATGTGAGGCACGTTTGCATTGCAATGATGGCGTAGCTCAAGAAGGATCACAATATCACAATACTGCAAACTAAGCAGAGGCAGCACAGTTATACCATGTATGATTGTACGTGCAGTTGATAAGAACTGCTAAAGCTACAAGACAACCTTGATGGACGCTTGCAGGGAGTGAAGTGTTCCATGTTGGATTGGTATGAGGTGGTAATAAAAAAGAATGCTAATAGTGCATGCAGCACACAAAGTATCACACTGGTTATTGTAGCTTTTACATCCGTTACATGATTTAAGGCTGTTAAGGTGTGGGATCATTACACCAGTTAATGGTTTGATATTATAGAGAGTTCGTACTCACACCCATGACAATAGGAGTAATGCAATACCTGCATCAGAATCCAAAAGAAACGATGTTTGTAGAAGCAAAAATGGATGTTGGTGAGATGATAACAATAAAATAAAAGAACGGAATAAAGAAACAAATAGCATGATGATTGTGAAAAAAATTTGGGTTAACACTTAACTAGTTAAGAGATAAGCTCGACTGTTGGAAGGATGTGGGAAAGATAAAGTTGACTATGGAAAAGATAGAATTCATTGAAAATTTACCTTATTTGGAAGAGAGTAAAAGGTAAGTATCCAGCAATGTTTCCTTTACCTCTAAACAAATAGTCAACTATGGAAATGTCCTTCTAGTAAAACAGCTACTAATTGAAAGTTGGTAAAATATATTGTAATGACACTTTTGAAATAAAAATAGCTAGTGAATTAAAAATTTATAAATTTCTAGTTTCATAGAAAGCTAATTTGCAAGATTTATCCACTTGAATCAACCTTTTTTCTAAACTTTTTCTTATGAAGTCAAGTCAACTATACATTTTGGACAAGTAGTGAAACTCTAAGCCTCTTGTCCATCATCTTTCAAGTCATGAGAAAATCTGACCAAGTCAAGTCAACATTGGCATTCTCAAACAAATAGACATGAGCCAGGTCTCATCACTGACATAAACAAAGGAGTGAATTCTAGAACGTGATTACAATTCCAGAATGTGATTACCTGGTACTACTTTTTGAGGGTCATCCTTCCCATCGGCAGCATAAGCATATCGCTGACCCTTGTACAATACCAACTGCGGCGGTTTTGGAGCATACAACTCCCCATCAGGAAGATTAATATAGCAACCCACAATATCTCCTTCAACATACCCTGTCTCTCCATATGCCTCCCTCACTGCCCGATGCACCTTAGTCCCATCTATATCCCTATACCCAAAGCTGTTTCCATCATATCCAACAGGTGCCTGCAGATCTCCCTTCTCCATTGTCCACCCAAGTCGGGTGTGACCTGTCCCTCCCAAGTGCACAACCTTAATTTCAAAGTACCAAGCGCCCTCAACAACCCCTCTTGTGGCACGGACCATGCGGTATCCTTTGCTGCTTCCAGCACACAGGCGGTCCTCACTAAGTTCCACTTTCTCAGCCTTGTAGATTTTTGAGAGGCAGATAACAGCATCTAGGGAGTCATCAGATCTATCAGGGAAGCGCGGGACGGGGGTTATGACGACAGCAGATTGTTGTGCGGTGGCGGTAGCGGACGAAACTTTGGTCTTCTTCTTGTTCTTACGGGAGGTGGATTTCGTCCACGGATTCATAGACTTCTTCTTGGGTTTCTTCGTTGAGGTTGTTGGTGTCGTTCCGGATGGTAATGGCGGTGTAGGTGTCGACTCCGTCGTGGCAAGTGTAGAGGGGGAGCCAAAAGATGACAGGGGCTTTTGCTTTTTACGAGGTGGAGGGGCAGGTGTAGGATCTTCATCAGAAGAAGATGTGGTTGGGAGCTGTCGTGGGTCTTCAAGTTCGGTTTCTGGTTCTTCGACGTTTTGGTCCGAGCCTTCGTTGTCGTTGCTGCTGAAATTTCCATTCGTTGTGGCGGCAGCATTAGTATCCCCATCTTCGTTGTTGCTGTTGTCCTCAGGGGAGGAGGAATCCTTGTTGCCTGAGGGCTGCTGGGCTTGTCGGTCACTGTCAGGGGGAGGAGAGAGTGGGTTTTGTTGGTGGTCTTCTTGTTTTGGTGAGGAAGGAGATTTCCTTGGTTGGAGAGGACTGACGCGGGTGTTGCTGTTGCTGTTGGCGATGCATTCCATGTGGGTGGTGTTGTCGTCGTCTTCCTCCATGTAGGTAGCTCTGAGGCTATCCATCAGAGGTCAATGCGACATAGGCGTCGTTCTTCCCTCCATTTTTTTTCGCTTAGTGGGGAAATTGTGATGCTCCTGACAACGCACCGATAAGATGCGCCGTCAATTACATTAACATTGTTCGAAAAATCTGCCGAGTTTTTTAAACATTTTCAACAGTAAAAACACATTCGTAATTTCGTAGTGACCAAACGGAGCCCATGTAGTTTGGCCGAATACGGCGCCCTTGTAGGTTGGCTGAATACGGCCCAACGTCAGATGAAATATGCATGGGCCAACCATCCGAAAAGGTGATGGGCTTCTTTTGTTTAGTTGGGATGAGATTGATTAGAAGTGAAGATGAAATATGGATGGGCCAACCATCCGACAAAGTGATGGGCTTGTTTTGTTTAGTGGGGATGAGATTGATTAGAAGGGCAGGCAGCATATCTTTAATCAAGTGAAGGCATGATTGGTAAAGTAGAATGGAACGGAATGAAAATAATATCATTTGTACAAAAATAATTCTAATAATTAAAAATATAAGTAATGATTTAAAAAAATTAGATTACTATGGTGGATATATGTTAAATCAAATATTGTAAAATAGATCTTCTAACTGGACTACTTTTTAGAGTAATCCTCTTCTATATCATCATAATTTCATTTCAATTTAGAGAATTAAATTCTCATGATAATCATTAAGAAAAAAGCATGAAATAGTATACCTTTTTCTAATTGGAATAGTCCGCAGGAAAAAATGAAAAAAAAAACTTATGAGAGATTAACCAAATGTAAGCATCTCAATATTCAAGAACATTGATATTTTAATTTGAACCATCCAAAACCAAGAAACAATGATGCCCTCAAAGGAAATGGATGGAAGGTGCCATTCTTACAATGATGTCTTGGCATTGACACTAGTGTTTTTGTAACTATTTGAGCTTGAATAAGTGAGAGAAACCTCCTATGCTCAACAAAGTTCTTGTGGTTGTCAACCATGTAGACAATTATGGGGTTTTAACTTTGAAAAAGGTTCAAATGAAGTTAGACATAGTGGTAAAGCTTTTTCAATGGGAAGGAGATGGGTTTAAGACGTGGCAAAGATGGGGCAATAGTGATGCTACTTGTCATGGCTAAAGTTTCAATTATGGAAGAATATAAGAACATTTGAGAAATTTAATATCCAATTTCAAATATAAACATATATTATTTTAGAAATTTCAAATATAACCAATCATTTTTAAGAATATGTTATATAATAACATAGTTTATAGGTTTTTCCTAAATATAACAAAGTTGTTAAATTGACAAAAATGACTATATAAAATTATCTAAATTTCCTTAGCTAGTCCTAAATAATCTCAAAACCATTTTCCAAATTTTATACCCTACACTTATCATCTCTTCAATGTGCCAATTGTGGGTCCTATGCTATGGCTTAAGCAAATAGAAGTATGTCAAATGTACTACAATATCAACCACTCAAATAAAATCAAGAACACAAAAATCATAGCAATTTGGCAATCCCTACCTACTCCACTTTCTAAGTCAAATTTTTAAACTTGGATTTCACGAGTCAACTTATTCTAGAAGTTACAAGTTGTACAAATTCTCTATTCTTTGGACATACAACTCTAAGTAGTTATATAGTTGTAAAGTTGAATCACTTACACACTTGTAATGATTCAAGTTATCTCTTAGTTTACCACCCAAACTAAAGTACAATCAATACAAAGAAGAAATAAATAAATCACAGCTTATAACCAATTTGACACCCAGGTGTTCTTAGCTTCAATTAACTTTATAGCCTCTAAGTCAATCTTGATCTTGCAAAACAAAGTCTAGTAATAATCCAATTTGCTACAGACCTAAATTCTTTAATTCACTCTTGTTCATACATAAAGATCTATCTCACCACATTTTTCTTTAACAAACCTCCCTTTAAATAGCTTAGCAACTACTAAAAGAGTTTTTCTCACAAGAGGTTAAAGAACAAAACAAATAAGCCCAAAACCAGAACTGCATAATTGTCAATAATGAATGAAAACTGTCATTGTTTTTCTCAAAACCATTAATGTTTTTCTTTCACAAGAAAATCCATCGAGGTTTAACTCCACCAAATTTATCTTTGACTGGTAATTAGTCAAAGTTCAAACATCATCAGATTCAAATCCATCGAGGTTTAACTTAGCTCGTGTTAGGTCCAACCTACTATGATACACAAGGTGTATGACAAAACTGCAATCATAGTGATGTGGGGAAAGAAGATGGAATATGCAAGTGCAAAACTAGAATGCAGTGGAAGTACATATGCATGCAGACAATTAGAATTCAAGGATTTAGAGTGGTTCAGGCCCTCTTGGCACCTACCCCACTCTCCAAGGTTTTCCCAACCTTGGGTTCCACTAAATTGTGTGGAATCACACTTTTCTTAATTTTTCAAGCTAACCAAGAACTCAACACACTCTAATTTTCTTAAGCTCACCAACAACTTTTACAATATTGGTTTTCGTCTAAACTTACCAACAAACTCATACAACTTAGTTTCTAGAGCTTACCAATAACTCCCTCAGGTTTTTAGAGCTAACCAGAAACTTAATACTATAAATATAAGTGTATAATAAACTGCCTCTAATCAAGCCTAAATGTATACATGTTTAAGCTCTAATAAAGATAAATATTAAACCACATTATAGTGCTTTCATTCTCCTCTCAAGTGGTATAGATGTAGCTCTAAAATTCTTTAGTTCATTGAAGCCTATTAGAGTGAATGTACATGAGAGACTTGAGTATCTTGTGATTAATCCTTGTTAAACTTACTCAAGGGTCTTCTACTTCTTCATTGGAACATCTATTTATAAGTTTCAAAACTTTTCTAGCCGTTACACCTTCTTTCTGTAAGCTTTAAACCATTTTAGATTGTGTGTTAAACACTTAACGCAATCTGTCTCATTACACTGCTTCAAAGCCTCTAAAGGTTGGATTTGCGTCAGTCATCGTTGTTAGGGGTGCAACTTGTGTTGTTCCCTTATGCAATGGTAGCTCAAACGGGGGGGAGTAAATTGAGCTCTTAAAACTTTTGGCCCAAATCAATTAATGATGGTGCTGAAAGAATAAATAAAATAGATTAGACAATAAACAACACAAAATTTTTATAGTTGTTCAGCTATTCCTAGGTTCCTACTCCACTTCTCTAAAATAGTCTTCTCTATTGAGCTTAGGTTCTACTAATACCTTGATCAACCTGATCAAATACATATTGGATTTACAACAAGCTCACCAACTAACTTACTGATTTTTCAAGCTAACCAGAAACTTTCACAACCTGTTGGTTTTACAAAGCTTACCAACAAACTTATATCCTTTCAATAAGTTCCATACTTGCTTATCTCTATATATAAACACCAAGCACTCTACTTGTGTTGCCAAACAATAAAATAAAGTGTATAGATTAATGCCTCTTACTTAGGCCGATTTATACATAAATTCATAATTCTAAGTGAAAGATTAAACAGTAAGAGTAAAAAATTCAAACTCCTTGATCAAGTAGAGATTTAAAAATTGATAGCTATGACTGAGTTATATCCATTGGAGTTGAACTTTTGGAGGAAGATTCCGAATGCTCTTTGTGTGATCAACAAAGTTCAAAAAATATTCAATTGGGTCATTTTCTTCTACTTTTGAATCTCTCTTTTATAGGTTGCAAGAGATTTTTTCATTGTTGATATTAGCAGACATTTAAACGTTCAAAAATATTTTTCTTTACCTTATCTTTTGTTTGACATCTAACTTTGCTGCCTTTTGGTATCGGTCTGTTACTTTTGTCGTTGACTTTTTCAAACATTCACTTTTTGTATCAAGTGTTCTGAAGAAACGAGTGAACATGTGGTGTCTTGGCTGATTTTAGATAGTCTAACTTGTTTTTTTTTAGATTTTTCAAAGTGATAGTAATCTTTCTTAGTTGCGTTAGTTACTTATTAAGAGAAGTTTAGATTTTCTAAACTTATATTGCCCTCGGAAAAGTAATCCGAAGTCTTGGTCAAACATCTCCAAACTTGATTAACATCTCTGCAGTATGGTTTAACATCTCTGAAGCATGATCATTGCTTTCAAAAGATTGTCTGAATTCTTTCCGAAATGTAACTTCAGGTTCTCCGAAGCATGATTTAACATCTCCAAAGCATGATCACTGTTTTCGAAGATTGTTTGAATTCTTTTTGAAACGTGACTTCAAGTTCTTTGAAGCATAGTTTAACATCTCCGAAGCATGATCATTATTTCCAATGATTGTCTGAATTCTTTCTGAAACATGACTTCAAGTTCTCCGAAGCATGGTTTAACATCTCTAAAGCTTGTCATAATATTTTTGAAGTGTACAGAGATATCTCTGAGACTTTCATGACTTCTCCGAAGCTCTTCAACTTTTTTTTGAAGCATGTTGTGACTTGTACGAAATATTTAAATTTTCTCTAAAGTGCACTGATACTTGTGAAGACTTTGACGTTTGTATGAAAAATTTTGAGCCATATCACGTCAATTTCCAAAACTTCAACCGTCTTCTTTGAAGTTTGTTAAGACGTGTCTGAAGCAATGCAATTTTCTTCGAAGCACGTATGAAGGACTTCAAAGATGGTCTATTGACTTTTAAGCATGTCTTCAACACTTCAGATTTTGTTTTTCTTGAATTAAGCATATGCAAAATTTTATATACTTAATTTTGTAAAGAGTATTTTCTTTATGTCTTCCTTTTGTTATCATAAAGGTTATTTTCAAGTTAAGTATGAGTTTATCTTTCTACAACATTCTTGAAAGCAAAAATGTTAGTACCTTAATGTTTCACTCATAGTTTTGCTTATCACCAAAACATACTTGGTTAAGAATCTTCATCATCAAAATCAAGCCAGATAACACAGTTCAACATTCTTTCTTTTTTTGATGATGATAAAACGGTGAGTGATGTACCTTTCAAAACTTGTCTAACATAGATCTAATGCAACTTAATTTGCAAATATTTTAGAAAAAGTTTAATTGGCTAAATTCAGAGTTGCTTCCTCTGAATTGATGCATATTATTTTTATTGTGCAACATAGAAATTTCATTCATTTACTATACACATATCATTTTGTATCACATTATCACATTTTTTGCCTTTTAAGTTTTATAGTACATATTTTCTCCCCCTTTTGTCATAATCGAAAAGGTGAAAACAAGTAACAGTAAGTGACAAAAAAGAAATGCACATAGATATGGAACTTTGCATTGATAAAAAAATTATATATACAATGTAGATATATCAAGAAGAAACAAAAAAATTACATTATAGAGAAGAAAATATGAAATGCAGCAGGTTTATTTAGGTGATTTTGGTTTTCTCTTGTATGTCTTGAGAAAGGCCTCTTTGAGAGGTGGAAGAGGAGGCTTACGTTCAGAAGAAGATGGTTTGGGAGAGGGCTTGAATGTCCTAGCCTTTTTCGGTGGAAGAGGAGGGATAAAAAATGGATCCTGTGGAATTGCTATAGGTGGTTCATGTGTGTATGTAATGGTTCCATAGTTATGAACATAGATGATATCAATTAGTTTTAGATATTTTGGATCCAGCAGCTTAGGAAAGATTGGAGGAAGCGCTTTTATGAGAGCTGCTGTGTTTGCATTCAACCGAGCTCTATACTCCTCATGGTACAGTGTGATTCTCTCATAAGGAGCCTTCTTGTGTTCCTTAGAAGGTGGAATTCTTGCTTTCCTCATTGGTTTGGAAGTGAATGGCTATGAAGAAGAAGGTGATGGTTTTGGTTTGGGAACTAATTTTTGTTTTGGTTTTGGGCTAGTAGGTAACATGTTGGTTTTGGTAGTGGAAGGAGGTGGTTTGCTAAGATTTTTGGCTTTTGAAGTAGGTGAAGAAGGTGGAAGACATTACCATCTTGGTGAAGACTATATTTGCCTTATCCTATTTTGGAGAGAAGGATCATCTATTTGAGGATGTGGGTAAGGCAGATTATCAACAATAACCTCTAAGTTGGCATTGTTATAGAAAGTGAATTCTTCTTTAGTAAGAATAAAGAATTTGTGAAGACTTGAAGGAGATGGAAACTCTTTTCAAATGGGTTTTGACATTGGAAGCATTTTTAAAAGTTTCTCAGAGTAATTCTGAATAATTGACTCTCTATCAGGAATTTGAATTTTGTGGTTCTTTGGAGTGAATGGAGGATTTGGAAGAAGGAGAATCCTATGAAGAATGTTAGGATCCTCAAGTTCTAAAAATGGTAATTCTTATTTGGGAATGGTAATCTTTTGAGAAGCAAACATTTTGACAACTTCACGATTGAGTTCTGATCTAACTTTGAACTCTAAAAAAGTCATCATGATTGGATTAGATAGACAAAAAATAACATCAGGATTAGCATCAATTAGTTTTCTTTGAGGTGGCTTTTGTCATGGAGAGGGAGGATACATGTAGTCTGGAGGAGGTCTAAAGTTTGGTGGACGGTTAAGAGGGTTGTTCCACTTGGGTGGAATGTTCTCAATTCTGTCAAGTATTATATCTCCTGACCTGATAAATGTCATTCAGAAAATATTGGGATTACAGAGTCAGGATGGAATCCAGATATAATACTCATTTGAGGGAGTGAGTATTATTTTCTAAGGTTGAAGCTGATGGATGTGATGATGGTGGAAAAATTTGTGCTTGTGAAAGGAGAATGTAAGGGATAATAGAAATCATATTAAAAGGTTGACTAATGGGCCAAGCAACCTCTTGAATGACAGAGAGTGATGATGGATGAGGAGGTGAAGGTGAAGACATTATTGTTATTAGTGAGCTAGGTCTTGATAGAAAGAAATGGTGTGGAGGTGATAGAAAGTGAGTTAGAGGAGGAGCGAAATGGGTTTGAGGTGGAGTGAAGTGGAAATGGTGGGTTTGACCTTGAAATAATTTTGCCAGGGCTTAAAGAGAATTAAGTCTTTGATCAAGACTATCAAGCTTTTGATCAATCCTATAAGCTCTAAGAATCATGAAAGACATGGCAGTTGAAAGAACACAATTTGTTTTATTCATTTGTAGAGCTAAGGTTTGCATAAAGTATTCTATTATGGTTATTTTGTCTTCTAGATCCTTTGACATAGGCTGGGATATGGGAATGGATGAGGTGGATGGTTAATGAGTGTGTGTGTCTAGAAGATGAAGGGGATCTGACTGGGGTGTGAGATGGCATGTCTGCTGCTGCTATTTCTTCATGTTCTTCTACAATATCTTCTATTTCTATTCTTTGTTCCTCTCTTGGAACATCTTCTATTCTCTCAGCTTCTCTTGGTTCTTCTCTGCTGGAGAATTCTTTCATTCTTGCTACTGATGGACTGATGAACTCTTTTCTTTCCGTTATCTCTTCTTCTTCATGTGAGGAGAGTTCGTGTCCTTGTTTAGTAGCTTGTTCTATAGCAACAATATCATTTCTTCTTTTTGAACTTTCACGAGGTCTACATCCTTTCAACTGAGTTGCTCTTCTTAGTCTTCTAGTGATCCAACCTTATGCAGTATGCCGAAATCCCATCCTTTTCAATGCTTGCTCATCCAATCTATTAGTGTTCCTTGGGGGCTCTTCATCTTCATTGGAGAGATTTACTCCTGCTTCTTTGATCAACTTGGTCAGAGTCATGCCATAAGGCAAAGGAAACCTTATGGTGCGCTTGATCAAGTGGATGTGATCTATCATTAGCCTAGCTAGATTTAGCTTTCTTCTGTTCTTTAATGTCTACATGATTTTTGCATCTTTCTTAGATATATCTCCTATAGCTTCTCTTCTTGGGTATACGTTATTCATAACAATGAGATAGGCTAATCTAAGATTGGCGTTCAAGTGACTAGCATGTAAATAATTTTCTTTCTCATCTATCTCAATTTCTGCTAAGTCTAAGAACAACATTGCCCTTGAAGGCCATACAATCTCCTCTTCTTCTTCAGGGAGATTGAAGTAATTCCTTAAGATTTCTTGGGTTAGCTCGATTTCTGTTTCTCCGATCCATGATCTTTCTGTTCTTGTATTTAGATTACAGATTAGAGCTCTTTTGAATCTAGGATATAAACTATCTCTGTAATTGACATAGGCATCCCAGCCTTGATATTTCAACTAATCTGATACTTCAAATTCTATTTCAGGGTCTCTAAAAATGAAAAAATTCCCTTTGATTATTCTTCTCTCCTCATATCTTTTTGTAAACCTGGAATAATCAGATGAACTTGGATTTAAAAGAAGCAGGAAGCTGGACCATATTCTCTAAAGGAGGGATTTAGGGAGTTCGGAGAAGAGGGATTTAGGTAGTTTCAAATGAGTTTTACACTTTCGAATCGGTTTTATAAAGTTCTCTGAAACACTAATATATTTAGGCTTCAGATATTCCGAAAAGGTCCTTTATAGAAAATTGATTTAATTTTGAATTTCAGATAAAAAGATCCCCAAAATACTAATGATACCAATTCCGAAAGGGATCCTTCGAATAAAATTATTTAATTTAAGGTTCCAGATATTCCGAAGCATTGCTTCGAAGGAGTTTACTGATCTTTGGATGTTTTTGTTTAGTTCTTCAGAGATTTTTAACAAGCATGTTTGGGACTTCGAAGATTCTAAAGTCCAAAGTTTGACTTAACTATGAATCTTGTAATCTAGATTATAGTTTTTATTATACTTATTAATTATCCTTTTGACCCACTAACATTATCATTACCACAGTAGATGAATAAATATGCATTAACATATTTTTAATTTTACATGTTATATAGATAGAAGCTTAACCAAAATTTTAGAAAACAAGTATAATATTTTCAAGGTTTTCTACAAATCAAGTTCACTACAAAAGAGAGAATGATCAGTTGGAAGAGTCTATTCGAGTTCATTTTCTGAAGAGGCAGATAAAATAGTTAAAAGAGGAACCATTTTATGCTAGAGAATCCAATCGTAATGCTGATCGTCTTCTAACAAAGGGATGTGTAGCATATGATAAGGCGATGGATCACATGAAAATGCTAAAAGAAGAATTGGCAGAGGCTAATCAGCATATTGAGGAGCTGGAGCTATAGTAGATGTTCTTGCTGATAATTTTTTTTAATAAAAACGTTATTATTAATACTTTGTTTAATGAAATGTTCATTTTATGCACTTGGATCTAGTATGCCTAATTCTCTTCTTATCATGTTGAATCTTTCTATTGGTAATATATTGTGAAGATGTCTGCTAGCTGATTTTTTGTTGGATAAATTCTAAGCTAATGTCGTGATTTGGAACATAATCCCTAATAAAATGATGTCTGATTTCTATATATTTAGTTCTGGAATGTAGAGCTAGATTTTTGGTCAGATTTATAGCACTAGTATTGTCATATCTGATAGGTATATCGACAAAGTTAAGGCCAAAGTTTTTTAATTGTTGTTTCATCCATTGGATCTGTGCACAACAACTACCTGCTCCTACATATTCAGCCTCAGTAGTTGATAATCCAACTGATGTTTGTTTCTTAGAAAACCATGATATAATCATGCTTCTTAAAAATTGGCAAGATCCTAAGGTACTCTTTCTATCTACTTTATATCCAGCAAAATCTATATCTAAGTAACCTATTAAATTAAAATCTAAACCTTTTGGATACCATAATCTAAGATTAGGTATATCTAACAGATGTCTAAATATTCTTTTATAACAATATGATGTGACTCTTTTGATTCTGATTGGAATCTAGCACACATACATACACTAAACAATATGTCAGATCTACTAGCAGTCAAATATAGTAGAGAACCTATCATGCTTCTATAAAGTTTTTGACAGATAGACTTACCTCCTTCATCTTTGTTTATTTTTATTGAAGTGCTCATTGGCATCCCATACCTTTTTACATTTTTCATGTTGAATTTCTTTAGTAGTTCTTTTGTGTATTTGGCTTAGTGAATGAAGATCCCTTCTTTCATCTACTTAATTTGCAATCCCAAGAAGAAGTTGAGTTCACCCATCAAGCTCATTTCAACTTCTCCCTGCATTATCTTGGAAAATTTTTTGTAAAGATTTTCTTTAGTTGCTCCAAATACTATATCATTAATGTATACTTGAACTATAAGAATATCTTTCATTGCATACTTAATGAAGAGTGTAGTATCAACTTTGCCTCTTGAAAAACCTTTCTTAATGAGAAATTTTCTTAACCTTTCATACTAGGCTTTAGAAACCTGTTTTAAAACATAGAGAGCTTTCTTAAGTTTAAATACATGATTTGGGTTATGAGGATCTTCAAATTTAGGAGGTTGTTTTACATAAATCTCTTCATTAACAAGTCCATTTAAGAATGCACTCTTTATATCTATCTGATATAACTTGAAATTCATAAAGAATGCAAATGCAAGTAGCATTCTAATGGCTTTAATTCTTTCAACAAGAGTATATGATTCTTCAAAATCAATGCCTTCCTCTTGACAATACCTAATTGCTACTAATCTTGCCTTATTTCTCACTACAATTCTAGATTCATCTAATTTATTCTTAAAGACCCATTTAGTTCCTATAACAGATTGATGATTTGGTCTTGGAACAATAGTCCAAATATTCTTTCTTTTGAATTGGTCAAATTCTTCTTGCATAGCTGAAATTCTAAAGCCTGTTCTATGCAAGTTGGTTCTATTTGAGAAATAAAAGCAAAATTATCACATACTTGGTGATAAGAAGATTTGGTTCTAACTTTGTCATATATATCACCAATTATTTGACTTTCAGAGTGATCATGCATAAATCTCCAATCTTTGAAAAAAATATCGTTACCTTCATTGTTTACCTTAGTGATGGATCATCCATTGTCTGTTTTTTCTTCATCCATCTGTGTTTTTGATTAAGAAAGTTCTCTTTCCTTGTCTTGTATTTTCATTTTCTCAACTGAGTTTTCATTTTTTTAACTGAGGTTGTTAGTTCACCTGTCTCATCATCAAAATCACTTGACCTTATAGGGGAGTTAGTATTTTCATCAAAATTTATGTGAATAAATTCCTCTACAGTCTTGCTTTTCAGGTTGTAGACCCTAATGCTTTACTAACAATAGAATAACCAAGGAAGATGCCTTCATTAAATTTGTTTTCAAATTTTCCTCGGTTTTCTTTGCCACTGTTAAGAATAAAGCATTTACATCCAAAAGCATGAAAATATAAAATATTTGGTTTCTTGTCATAGTATAATTCAAAAGGAGTTTTGTTGAGTACGGATCTAGCAAAGATTCTGTTAATAATATAACATGCTATGTTCATTACTTCAGCCCAACAATATTATAGGTGACTGTATTGACTTAACATTGTCTTTGTCATTTCTTGCAATGATCTATTTTTTCTTTCAGCTATTCCATTTTGTTGGGTATGGATCTAGTAAAGATTCTGTTAATAATATAACATGCTATGTTCATTACTTTAGCCCAACAATATTATAGGTGACTGTATTGACTTAACATCTGTTTTTCCAATGATCTGTTCTTGGTGCAGAGAAAGTTTGAAAAATTCTATTGTTTTCACAGAAATCAGTGAATCTATGGTTTTTAAACTCTCCACCATATTCACTCCTTATGGCAAATATATGAGAGCTTTGTTCATTCTGCAAATATTTGAAAAATACTTCAAAGAATGAAAAAGCTTCATCTTTGAATGTTAGAAACATTACCTAGGTAAATCTACTAAAGTCATCTACAATGACATATGCGTAATGTTTTCCTCCAAGACTTCTTATTTTTGTTGGACCAACTAAATCCATATATAGCAACTGAAGAGGTTTGGTTATGTATACTTCTTTTTTTGAATTGAATGATTCTTTTACTTGCTTGCCTTTCATGCAAGTATCACTCAACTTATTATCAAATTTGAGTTTTGGTAAGCCAACAACTAAATATTTATTATATAGTCTTTCAATCAAATTCTTGTTGGCATGTCCTAGTCTTCTATGCCACAACATGGGTTTGTTTTCATTTACAACAAGACATTTGATTTGGATATCATATAAATCCACCAAATACACATTTTCATGTCTCTTTCCAAGTACTATAGCTGAATTTAAACTATCTAATATAGAACAAGTATGAGATTCAAGCACAAATTTGTAACCATAGTCACAAAATTGATTTACACTTAAAAGGTTGTGTTTCAATCCTTCTACTAATAAAGCATTTGAAATTGTAATAGAGGGAGGTTGGCCAATTTTACTAATTCCAACCACTCTACCTTTTCCATTATCCCCAAAGGTGACTATTCCTCCATTTTTGGCTTTCAGTTCTGTGAACAGCTCTCTTTCTCCTGTCATATGTCTTGAGCAACCACTATCAATGTACCATTTACTATTCTCTATGGCTCTCAAACACACCTACTGTAATGAAATTAAGCTATAATTTTTAGTATCCATTTAGGAATAGGTCCATGTGGGTTAGTGGCAAAATATTTTCACATCCATTATTTTCTAGGTGCTACTAAACTATTTTCTAGATATATAGTTGCATTTATAATTTTAGCAACTATATTAGGTATGATTTTTTTCTTTGGTTTCCTATATTTTTCTTTGTTTTAAGTTTGAATAAGGTAGTAGTTAAGGTTCTTCTAAGAGCATAATTTTTTGCTTTAATATGGTCAAGTTCTATATTGATAATTTGATCAGTTTTAAGCAATGTGTTTTCTTGTTTTAATTTAGAGCATTCATTAACTGTTCTTTCAAGTTCTCTTTTAGTTTCTTTGTGTTTTACCTTTTAGTGTTTTGAACTATGAATACAGTTCTTCTAATAATTCTTCAATATCAAAAATTTTAGGTTTCGAATTTACCTCATCATTATGGATAGCCATAAAGTTTATTCCAGTATGATATTCTTCTTGATCCTTTTCTTTGGAGTTGAGTGAGCTAAATTGGGCTTCATTTTTTTTTCTTCTTCACTCAAACTTTCTTGCATCGTGTTTTCCAACATCTCCCATGCAGCCATTGCTTTCTTCTTCTTTCCAAATTTCTTATTATTAGAAAAATTCTTTTTTATCAAAGTAAGAGTAATACCTTTTCTTCTTATCTCCTTGCTTTTTGTCTGGTTTTGAATAGTCAAACTTCATATGCCCAGGCTTGTTGCAGTTGTAATAGATTAAAACTTTCTTTTTCTTGTCTTTGCTTTTGAAGTTTTTGGAGTTGTTTCCAAATCTTCTCTTTTTGAACATGTTTCTAAATCTTCTTATTATCATTGTCATTTCCTCAACATCGTCAGAAGTTGAGGCATCTTCTGAAGATTTTTTATTTTTTGATTCTACTTGTAAGGCTATTGTTTTCTTGCCTTTGACTTCATCTGGTGCTTTCTTCTTCATTAGTACTTCATGGGTCATGAGTGATCCCATGAGTTCTTCTATTGTTACCTTTGTTAGATGCTTTGCTTCTTGAATAGCAGTCACTTTAGGCATCCAATATCTAGGGAGAGATCTTAAGATTTCTTTACCAGCTTGGTCTCTTCATATTTTTCTCCTAAGCTCTTTATGCTATTGGTGATTTTCTGAAATCTTCCAAATATTTCAGAAATGCTTTCTGATTCCTTCATGGACAAGGCTTTATATTCTTACACTAGAATATTTATCTTAATCTCCTTTACCTGGTTTATTTTATCATGTGCTACCTTAAGTTTATCCCAGATTTCTTGAGTAGAATCACATGCAGAAATCTTTTTAAACTTAGAGGAGGTTAAAGCATAGTAGAGGCTATTCTTTGCCTTAGCATCACGTTTTACTGCTCGTATATCCTTTAATGAGGCCTAAATGTATACATGTTTAAGCTCTAATAAAGATAAACATTAAACCACATTACAATGCTTTCATTCTCCTCTCAAGTGGTATAGATGTAGCTCTAAACTCCTTTGGTTCGTTGAAGCCTGTTGGAGTGAATACATGTTAAAGACTTGAGTATCTTGTGCTTAATCCTTATTAAACTTACTCAAGAGTCTTCTACTTTTTTATTGGAACATCTATTTATAAGTTTCAAAACTTTCCTAGCCGTTACACCTTCTTTTGGTAAGTTTTAAACCATTTTAGATTGCATGTTAAACACTTAACATAATCTTCCTTGTTATGCTGCTTCAAAGCCTCTAAAGGTCGGGTTTACGCTAGTCATCGTCATTAGGGTGCAACTTGTGATGGTCCCTTATGCAATGTTAGCTCAAGAGGGAGGGTGAATTGAACTTTTAAAACTTTTTGCCCAAATCAATTGATTATGGTGCTGAAAGAATAAATAAAATTGATTATGTAATAAAGAACATAAAATTTTTATAGTTGTTCAGCCCTTCCTGGTTTCCTAGTCTACTTCTATGAGTTAGTCTTCTCTACTGAGCTCAGATTCTACTAATACCTTAATCAACATGATCAAATATACATTGGTTTTATAACAAGCTCATAACCTAACTTATTGGTTTTCCAAGCTAACCAAAAACTTTTACAACTTGTTGATTTTCCAACTTTTAAATGAAAGTGCAAGTGAAACTGAAGAAGAACATGAGGCACAGATCAACAAGCTTTCATTAAATAGAAAACATGAAGAAGAACACTATATAGGATTCAGCTTCATGGCCATCCATGAAGATGAGGTAATTTCTAACATTAAAACTCCTAGTCATGAAGAAATGTTAGATCAACTATATTCTAACTTCATTACTCTAAAAGCCAAGTACAAGGAGACCAAAAAGGAGCTTAAGAAAATATCCAATGAATACTTGAAGCTTAAGGAGGAAAACTCCAAGCTCTAGAATAAACAATATACCATCAGAGAACTTGAGTAGGTCAAGGCTAAAAACAATGCCCTTAGAAAGACCTTCACTTCCACCTTGTTGACGAAGAAACCTAAGATGAAAGGTGGACAAGAGCAAAATAAATAAAATTATAATTTTGGAAGAAAATGAGGACCCAAACAGACCATGATTTGGGTACCTAAATCTGTTGCTAATGCTGTAAATGCATTTTAGTCTTTAACTATTAGATTAGTGGCACCCAAAAAGAAATAGGTACTAAAATATTCTACCACTAACCCACCTAGACCCATTCCCAAATGGGTGTCAAAGATTAAAGTATAACCTTATCTATGCAGGTGTGCTTAAGAGCCATAAGGAGTAGTACATGGTATATTGATAGTAGTTGCTCAAGGCACATGATAGGGGAGAGATCTGTTGATGGAGCTAAAAGCAAAGAATAGTGGAATAGTGACCTTCTAGGACAATGGTAACGTTAGAGTGGTTGGGAGTAGTAAGGTCGGCCAACCATCATCTACTACTATTTCAAATATTTTGTTAATAAAAGGATTGAAACATAGCCTTTTGACTATTGGTCAGTTTTGTGATAGTGGTTATAAGGTTATATTTGAATCTCAATGTTATTTAGTCCTAGATAAGTCTAACTCAATTGTAGTTCTAGTTACAAGGCATGAAAATGTATATTTAGTAGATCTTTCTAATATCCAAGCTAAGTATCTTGTTGTTAGTAATGATGAGTCTTTTTTGTGGCATAGAAGATTGGAACATGCCAATAAAAATCTGATTGAAAAGTTATACCATAGTGATCTTGTTGTTGGCCTACCTGAATTGAAATTTGACAAAGGACAATTGTGTGATGCTTGCTTGAAAGGAAAGCAAGTAAAAGAGTCATTAAAATCAAACAAAGAAGTATACACAATTAAATATAATACCCCTCTCTTAGGGCATTACCATCTTATATCCTAGAGAAGAATTCTACTAGAAATCTAGTAGATTCTCGTCTAAAATATAAGTATTCTGAACCTGTACAATCAACCAACATACAACCACAATCCCCAAAATCATAAATCCAATCTAAATCCATCACAAATAGCTAACTCAAACTGATAACAACTCCATTCAAATCATAAATAAAATATCATGACCCACAAGCCATGCCACATGTCTGACAATCACAATAAATCAATTATAACACTCCCATATAGCTTAATACATTCATGTCCATTTTATTGAATCAAACTATGAAAACATAACGACTAAATAGGATCCCTAGGATTTGTCACATTTCCTCATCAAGGAATGCACCTAATTCCCTTAATAAGCAACAACCCCTAGTTAGCTTCCTCCATCTGTCCTGGTATCTAAAACTATAAAGGAAAATAAGATGAGTCTGAGCAAACTTAGTAAGTAGGAAGTGTAGCGTAAAAACTATAATAATTCAATAAAAAAGCATGCGCAACTCAAAACCAAGTCAAAGCAATACATGCCACATATGTAACACATGCCCATATCAAATTATCTCATTTCCATAAGGCATTAAGGTACATCATAATATAAGCCACTAAGGCGTATAAATATAACATAGTCACTATGGCGTATAACTTGCCACTAAGGCATATATGCATATATCATAGCCACTAGGGCATATAAATATAACATAGCCACTTTGCAAATCATTATCATAGCCAATAAGGCATATCATGAGCCATTATGGTAAATCATTATCATAGCCACTAGGGCATATTATGAGCCACTAGGGCATATCATGAGCCACTAGGGCATATTACATATAAATATAACAAGCCACTAAGGCATATAACATAGCCATAAAGGCATATCACATATGTACAGTCAGTAAGGTATATCATAGAGCCACTAAGCATATTATATATAATATATTGATATGCAATGCCAATGCCCATGACTCATAACCAAATATCATGCAATGCCATTTCAAAAATATTTTAGTTATAATATGTGGCCAAATCCAATTTTCAAGACAAACACATAAAACTTAAATCACAATACAATGAAACAAATATTGTTCAAAACACACTTCCCGTATGCCAAATCATGGAGCATTTATATATGTAAATGGAAGAAAACCTATTTACCTTAATGAAGAACAATTATACAATATTCAATTCAACACTTGTCTCCTAAATCAAGGCCTAATGGATCCTACATACATAACATGCATCACAATTGATATTCACATACATCCAAATGGGAGATCCAACTCAATTTCATAAACTGCTAAGTGAAATTCACCCAACCATCTCATTTGGGTATATTCATAGCTCATTTCATAATTATATATTCCAAACACTTATTATAGTGAAAATTATCCCTCATTTTAAGTTAGATGTTCATATGATTCAATTTTGGGAGTTTTTCACCCAAATCACACTTCTAGTGATTTATTTACTTGAATACCCTACTTAAGGATTAATTATCACCCCAAACATCATTTCATTTATTTCACAATTTGTGTAAGCTTTGTAAACACTAAAACATCCCTATTGAATCAATATTAATATAGTTTATAATGGTTACAAAAATTTAGCTTTATAGTCCCTTTTTAAGCTACCAAATGGTGGGTTTTTAAACATCATTTCAACACATAAATTATCATGATTCCAAGGGCATAAAACTAGCTGATCTCTCTTCCATTTCATGGTTTAATTCAAGCTAAATAAACATCATGTTTACATGCAAAAATCTGCCAATAAAGTTATCCAAATTTAGGGCTCTTGTCTAATGTAATTTCAAGTGTGAATTACCACTCTAATGAACCCCGATTGCTGCCTAATTTTTAATTACTTTTTAGTTATGCATTTAGTGCATTTAAAATATCTTTAAGATTTATTTAGTGACTAATTAGGGTTGCAACAACATCATTTAATCATATTGCACTTATCATATAGGCATTTCATCGAACATCTCAAATGCATGCATTGAACTTTCAATTTTCAGCAATACATAATATAATTTATGAATTTTTAGCTGCATACAAATCATTTCTAGCATCATCAATATTATAATAACATCATAAATGATTTAATTAAGCCCCTAATTCATCCCAATTATTGTCCAAACATCCACCCTACCAATTCCTCATCCTCACAACCATATATGTTATTGTCCACTTTGTGGATAGCAACATAGATGGCTTAGTAACTCTCAATCAACTCCAAAATGCTAATTTTATCATTCAATTTGTTTCCCCAGTGGACAACAACATAGATGGCTTAGTAACGCTCAATCAACTCCAAAATGCTAATTTTATCATTCAATTTGTTTCTGATGGCTCAAATTTAATACCTCGCAAGTGCACGGTCGATGTATAGTCTAGTGTGCTTATGCAAGGGTCGATCCCAC
>JAYJMB010001325.1:0-60953 GCA_036873735.1 Pouteria campechiana
TATATTTAGGAATCAAATAGGTGCAAAAGATGAAGTATTAGGAGAATAAAATATGACATTTTGCATTCTCATCAGCCATATAGATATCAAATAGCTGGGAGCTAAGAGAGAATCGACTAGGACAGGTGCACTGAGACCTAGCCCGTTAGGCCCTAATGGTGGAATTGCTCCATTAGAGAGTGACACCCGGTACTTGAGTTAAGAACCTTCCTATGTATGATAAACTCATACATGTTTTGGATCCTTATTTTCATGATTTTATTAGTTTATAATTATGTTTGATTATACATAGCACTTAATGAAATAAATTTGTGATTTGGGCACAAGCACATATCAAAAAGAAAATATACATGAAAAAGTGGTCACTTGTATCAAATCTTTGGCATCAATAATGGATGATTTTGAAAAGATGTTCAACATAAAATTGTAGAACTTGAAATAATTGTTCCAATGCATCAAGAATCACGTGATTTGGACATTGTACGAGGAAGTTATGCCTAATTCACCGAAATTGCACTTGGCACAAATGACGATATTAAACTTTAAAATTTTGTGCATTATTTATGCAAAAAAAATTTGGAAATTTGTATGTAAAACCCATTGAGATAAATATAAGTATACAAAGTGGAATTTGCAAATGATTTATTAATTTCTATGTGATATTTGAGGTTTAATTATTAAGTAGGCCAAAATTAAAGGTAAATAAAATTTTTCATATAAATTAATTAATTGGAGCAATTTTACTCAAGATAAAATTCAAATTGGGGAAGCAATAAATAATATATATGTGCATTTATGAGTGATGGCAAATGTTGGAAAAATTATCCAAGTTTCAAGGGAAGGCCATCCCACACCATTGCTACCTATTTGGACATGGATAGAGGAGCAAGAACTAGTTGTGGCATTTGTTGGAAACATTAAAACAATCTCTTGTTTCCCACATTGAATCCAAGGTAAAACCATTTCCCCAAATCAATTTCATGAATTATGCATGCTTGGGCATTGGGTAAATTTGTGAGGGGTTATTTAGGGCTAGAAATACGTGATTTATTTAGGGTTTTGATGGGGAAAAGCAAGTGAATGCAAATGGCAGCATGATTAAGTCATTGGAGGCATGATTTTGGCTCGTGGACAGCAAATTGTGGACGTGATGGAGAGCTATTGGGGATGGATTGATGGATACAAGCTATTGGACATGTTATGCTTGTTAATTAAGATATTAATAAGGATTATGTAATGCTAACTATGCCATGAAACAAGTAAATTTAGTTGAAATTGTATTTCTAAAGTGTGCTTATCAACTATTTGATGAAATGCTTACGAAAGGGACTATTTGGGAATGCAATGATGTAAGGGCTGTGTTCAAACAAATTTGTGGGTAAATTTGCATGATTGTGATGTAATTATCACCATAATGATGTTAGGAATTAAATGTACATGAATGGGAATGAAATTCTTATGGGTTATGTTGCTAAAATTCTTATTTTAGACAATGCATGTCTATGCATGTCTTGTGTTTGACAAAATGCCTAAATGAATGGGTTGTTTGAAAGGGGAATAAATTTACATGATTTATGTAATTAATTTAAACTATAATTGGGTTAGTTATGATGGCGTTAAAGTGTTAATTATATGAGAAAATAGATTACATGCGAATGGAAATGCATTAACTCAAGTATGATGATGAACTTGTGAGTTAAGCATGTATATTGTATATTTGATGAATTTTCTTTATGGATAATGGAGTGGAGTGTTGTGGCTTGATTAGACACCCTATTTGATTATTAAACAAATCCCGCATAGGGTATAAATGCATAAAATGAATGATTAGTGAGAAATTATGAATGAGAGTAGCAACATGTTCATTAGAGTTTTGTTTGAGGAAGCCTCCTATAAATGGGTAGTTGCAAGGGTTGTTTATGGTGCTTAGAGACTATATTTAGATGGCTTAGAATAATGTATGAATGAAGGGAGAAACTAGTTGGCAACATAGTTTAAAAGACCATTTAATAGATGACTTATGAAAGAGACTATAAGTTGAACTTTTGCAATATTTAACAAAATGAGTTAGAATTAATGTAATTTGACTATTTTTAGTGCTTACATATTGTTTTCCGTTATGTGATAAGTGATGAGATATGGGAAATGATGATTTAGACCCTTAATGACCAAGAGGGCAGATGGGTGAATTTCACTTAAGAATGCACGTAGTTGACTTCACTTTCTGTGTGACTATTTGAGAATGCTTAAAGTGATATTTGAAATGTTGTAGGATCAATTGGACATTGAATTAGAGGATAGTGGGTGAATTGAAGGTTGAGGATAGCTTTCTAGAGAGGTAAGTAGGGTTTTCCCAAATTCAGGCATGAATGGACGTGATTTAGTCTACTAGCATATGAACACCGAATTTTATCGATGTTTGTTTTGAATGCATTGTCATTGAAATTATGGAACCATTTTATGTTTGGATTTGACCACATGCATATTGTATCATGATTTGAGCTTTTATTGTATTATGT
The DNA here is from genome assembly GCA_036873735.1 of Pouteria campechiana. Classification (NCBI taxonomy): domain Eukaryota; kingdom Viridiplantae; phylum Streptophyta; class Magnoliopsida; order Ericales; family Sapotaceae; genus Pouteria; species Pouteria campechiana. The sequence goes on from JAYJMB010001325.1 coordinate 2,520, forward strand.
TGTGATTCGGTTGTTGGTCATGTGACATGAGTTAAGCATAGCATTGGCATACATGTGGTTGAGTCATATGAGTAGATATATGATATAAGCCGTGGTGGCTTAGTATATAGCCTATATGGTTGATTGGCTACCTGTGTGACTAGTTGGATGCCTATGTGGCATATGGAGCCTTTGTGGCTGGTTGTTTGCCTGTGTGGCTAGATGTTGACCTTAGTGGTGTTTATTATGTTATATATATATATGGGAAATGATCTAATGTAGCTAGCTGCACTGAATATTTTAGTGTAGCTGACGTAAGAACCATTCAATGGAGCGGGTGTCATCTGGGCCATCCATGGGGCGCTGCGAGTGAGGGAGGGAGGGAGTGGGAGGCTTTTGGCTTCGACTCCAAGAAATGGGAAACACGCACATACTGGCTGAAAGCGATCGCTTCCCGCCCCCCTTAGTCACACCTACTTCTCATCTTCCCCAACCAAATGGGTGACAGAAACCTATCTCCCTCTTCTTATCTTCGCAAACTATGCAAAGGAATCGCTAGAAAATGAGTACAAGAAAAAGCGACTCAAACCTACCCTTGTCTAATTCAGTTTTTCTTCACTAAAAGCTGCTCACAAAATTTTCAGATCATGACGCATATACATTACATGCCCGAACCCAAATGCAACCATCCATGCCTGAAGATTTGACCCACAAGGTTAAAAATTCACTGTGATGTAGACCGAGTTTGAAGTCATCCATTATAGTAGGTTAGCATTCATCTGGATATTGTCATGGCATGACAAATGGCATACTAATCTGTGAGACATCACTTTCCCTACCTGAGAGAGTCCATAATAAAGGAATCCCCAAGAAACATCTGCCATCTGTAGTGGTTCACATCGCATAATCAACCCAAAAAGAGAGGGGAAATTCTTCATTTGTATCGCTAAAAACTATAGTTCATTGCGTAGAGAAATCCATCTATAAAAGCCTTCCGCTCTTGGATTTTGCCTCTCATTTCTCCCCTTCTTTGGAACTCTCACTCACTCTTGGCCATGGGAAAGAACATTCTAGTCACGGGTGAAGCCGAATACATCGGCAGCCACACCATTCTGCAGCTACTGCTCATGAGATTCAAGGTAGTCATCATCAACAATCTTGACAATTCCTCTAAGATGGCAATAAAAAAAGTCACTGAGCTCGTAGAGGATTTTGGGAAGAATCTAACCTTCCACTAGGTGAGAAAGGACTTTTGAACATGTCATTTCATTCTTGGACATAACAAAATGTGATGTTATAAGCTAAACGGTCTAACCAAGTCCAAAATATTAACCCTGGACATGAATATCATAAACTCAGATATGGCTATTTAACTTCGGATATAATGATTCGCGCTCAGACATCAATGAGATTTTCACTCATCTTCCTCATCATCTTTTTTTAATCATAATCATCAATTAACATGCCAGAGTCAAGATGATGCTATATTTCCTCATTTATGTTTTGAAAGGGAATTCCCGATGCCTATAATTTGCTTTCTTCGATGCATTGTTGTAAATAAGGACAAAGCTCACTTAAAATTATGCCTTTCATGAAGTATAAAATGAAATAATTGAAAACCACTTAAATAGGAGTTAAATCAAGAAATTTGGCAATGAAGAATAGAAATCTGAGTACTATGCAATGAATATTGGTGACAAGTCATCAATTTGTCATTCCATTAGCTTGAAATGGATACCAAAATGAGGTGAAATGGTAATCACGTGAATTCATTTTTATCTTTCACTAGGAGGATATGAGTCATTATTAGGTAACCAAACCATCCTACATGTAGCATCCAGCTACAATTACTTTGCAAACCATCATTATTTATAATTGTAGTAATAATAGTTAAAAAAACAAAAGACAACTCCCCTAGATGCCAACTACAAATCAAAAAGTGTCACTTTGAGGCCATACGAATCATGATGGAAGAAGATTCATGGAAAATGATCAACATGAAAGTTATATACCTTGAAATCATCTATCTATAAAGTCAAAAATTATGTAATTATAAGTTCATATGAGAAAGTTGTGATTAAAATACTATAACTATCTCCAGAGCTTCACATATTCAAATCCATGTCTGAATTAGAATGAGCCACTTTGAGGCCATATGACTCATGATGGAGGCTGATTCATGAAAAATCATCAATAAGAAAGTTGTAGAACATAAAATTATCTATCTAACAAGTTAAAGACATGTAATTCTAACTTTTTATGAGAATGGTATTATTAAAATACTACAACTATCTCTAGAGCTTCACATATTCAAATCCATATCTAAATCAGAAGGCATCACTATGAGGCCATACGACTCATGATGGAGGATGATTCATAAAAAATAATCAACACAATAGTTGTATCCCTTGAAATTATATATTCAACAAGCCAAAAATCATGTAATTCTAAGTTTATATTAGAAAGGTATGATTAAAATACTATAACTATCTCTGGAGTTTTACATATTCAAAACCATATCTAAATCAGAAGGTATCACTTTGAGGTCATATGACATATGATGGAGGTTGATTCATGAAAAACAATCAACATGAAAGTTGTATTAGATGAAATTATATATCCAAAAAGCCAAAAATTATGTAATTTCAATTTTAGACGAGAAAGTTATGATTAAAATACTGCAACTCTCTCCAAAATTGGCTTTGTCATGTCCACAATTAAATTTCAGAATTGGAGCGAAACAAGCTTCATGTCTAGAAACCATCTCTTCATGTTTGGAGTTAAGTTTTAGACTTGGTGAACCATTTTTTGTGTCTAGAGTTTGAGACTTCATGTCTAGAAAGTAGTTTTTCTGTCTAGAATCAAATTCTTCATATATGGAAACTAGTCCTTTATGTCTAGAATCTAATTCTTCATGTCCAAAGTTTGTTTCCTCATGTTTAGAGTAAAATTTCAGACTTAGGTGAGGCATTTAAGCCTTGCAACTATCTATTTTCATATCCTGAATGTCATTATTCATGTCTGACTACCTATTTTCATGTCCGGGGATAAAATATAAAATATAATTTTATTGAAGTATACATAGGTATAGCAACATTTCAAGAATTTAGACTGTATGAAAAAATTCCGTAGCTCCTGCCTAAGCCTAGGCAACCCTCTAATAAGTTATGATTAATTTTTGCATGCTTTTCAATTTTTTTTAAAAAAAATACTCCAAAAAAGGTAAGAATACTTAAACATAGGGATGAATTCAAGCGCAAATACTCTTGAATTTTTTATATAAGTAAAATATTGTATGATGTAATCTTGTGACATGCTTTAAGAAATTTTTAAGCATATATATATATATTTATATTAATTACATAAATAAAATAGCCTAATTGGGTAAATATAGATAGGTATAACTCATATATTATAGTCAAATGGGCTCGGAAAAAATATATTTTATGATAATTTAATCTTACTAATAACTAGTCCATGACTCATTTCCCATGTCCCAAGTCCATTTGCCCATGTCCCACTCTCCATGTCCATGTCCCACTCTCCAAGTCTCATGTCCCACGACCCATGTCCATGTCCCCGTCCCATGATAGAGGTTGTTTAATGAAAAAAGATCAACATGAAAGTTGTAGACCTTGAAATTATCTATCTAAAAATATAAAATTCATGTAATTCTAGGTTCATATTAGAAAGTTATGATTAAAATACTACAACTATCGCCAGACCTTTACATATTCAAATCCATGTATGAATAAGAAGGTGCCACTTTGTGGAGATACGACTCATGATGGAGGCTGATTCATGAAAAATAATCAACATGAAGGTTTTATCCTTTGAAATTAACTATCTAACAAGCCAAAAATTATGTAATTCTATGTTTGGATGAGAATGTTATTATTAAAATACTATAATCATCTCCAAAATTTGCGTTGCCATGTATAGAATTAAATTTCAGACTTGGAGCGAAACAAGTTTCATGTCTGCAAGCTGTCTCTTCATGTCTGGAGTTAAGTTTAAGACTTGGTGAACCATTTTTCATGTGTGATGTTTGATTCTTCATGTCTAGAAACTAGTCTTTTATGTCTAGAATCTAATTCTTCATGTCCGAAACTTGTCCTTTATGTTCAAAATCAAATTCTTCATATCCGGTGTTTGTTTCTTCATGCCTAGAGTAAAATTTTAGACTTGGGTGATGCATTTAAGTCTTGCAACTATCTACTTTCATGTCTGGAATGCCGTTATTCATGTCTAACTGCCTCTTTTCATGTCTAGAGATGAAATATAAAATATAATTTTATCAAAGTATATATAGGTATAACAACATTTCTAGAATTCAGACTACATGAAAAAATTACATAGTTCCTGCCTAAGCCTAGGCAACCCTCTGATAAGTTATGATTAATTTTTGCATGCTTTTTAATTTCTAAAAAAATAAAATGCTCTAAAAAGGATAAGAATACTTGAGTATAATGATGAATTTGACTACAAATACTATTGAATTTTTTTCTACTAGTAATATATTGTATGATGTAACTATGCAACATGCTTTAAGAAAATTTTTAGCATATATACATTAATTACATAAATAAAATAGCCTCCCTAGGTAGATATAGATAGGTATAGCATGTATATTATAGTCATATGAGCTTGGAAAAAATATATTTTGTGAAAATTTAGTCTTACTAATAAGTAGTCCATGTCCCATGTCCCAAATCCATCTGTCCATGTCCCATTTCCGTTGACTGATGTCCATGTCCCACATCCCATGTCCCATGTCCTAAGTCCATCTGTCCATGTCCCACTCTCTAAGTCTCATGTCCCATGACCATGTCCATTTCCCACGTCCCATGATGGAGGCTGATTAATGAAAAAAGATCAACATAAAAGTTGTAGACCTTGAAATTATCTATCCAAATATATAAAATTTATGTAATTCTAATTCAGATTAGAAAGTTATGGTTAAAATACTGCAACTATCTCTAGAGCTTTACATATTCAAATCCATGTACAAATAATAAGGCATCACTTTGAGGCCATACAACTCATGATGGAGGCTAGTTCATGAAAAATAATCAACATGGAAGTTGTATCCCTTGAATTATATATCCAACAAGCCAAAAATCATGTAATTCTAAGTTTGGATGAGAAAGTTATGATTAAAATATAACAACTATCTTCAAAATTTGCTCTGCCATGTACAAAATTAAAATTTTGACTTGGAGCAAAACAAGCTTCATGTCTAGAAACTATCTCTTCATGTTTGGAGTTAAGTTTCAAACTTGGTGAGACATTTTTCATGTCTGGAGTTTGATTCTTCATGTCCAGAAACTAGTCCTTTATGTCTAGAATCTAATTCTTCATGTTCGGAGTTTGTTTCTTCATGCCTAAAATAACATTTTAGACTTGGATTAGGCATTTAAATCTTTCAACTGTCCGCTTTCATGTCTGAAATGTCATTATCCATGTCTGACTGCCTCTTTTCATTTCTAGGGATGAAATATAAAATATAATTTTATCAAAGTATACATAGCTATAGCAACATTTTAAGAATTCAGAATGCATGAAAGAATTATGTACCTCCTGCCTAAGCCTAAGCAACCCTTTGATAAGTTATAATTAATTTTTGCATGCTTTTCAATTCCGAAAAAAATAAAATGATCCAAAAAGGGTAAGAATACTTGAGCATACGGATGAATTCAAGCGCAAATACTCTTGAATTTTTTCTACCAGTAAAATATTGTATGATGTAACCATGAGACACGCTTTAAGAAAATTTTCAGCATATATACATTAATTATAGAAATAAAATAGCCTAATTGAGTAGATATAGATGGGTATAACACATTTATTATAGTCGAATGAGCATGGAAAAAATCTATTTTGTGAAAATTTAATCTTACTAATGACTCATCCATGTCCTATGTCCCAAGTCCATAGTCCATGTCCCATGTCCCCTGACCCATGTCCATGTCCTACGTCCCATGTATCATGTCCCAAGTCCATCTGTACATGTCCTATGTCCCACTCTCAATGTCCCATGTCCTACCCTCCAAGTTCCATGTCCCACGACTCATGTCCATGTCCCATGTCCCACGACCCATATCCATGTCCCATGTGCCAAGTCCCACTCTCCAAGTCCCATTTCCTATGACCCATGTCCATGTCCCACATCCCATATCCCATGTCCCAAGTCCATCAGTCCATGTCCTATGTCCCATGACCCATGTCCATGTCCTATATCCCATTCTCCATGTCCCATGTCCTACTCTCCATGTCCCATGTCTCACGTCCCATGTCCAATGTCCCATGTCCATCTGTCCTTGTCCCATGTCCCATGACCCATGTCCCAAGTCCCATGTCCATCTCCCAAGTCCATCTCTCCATGTCCCATGTCCTACTCTCCATGTCCCATGTCCCATTCACCATGTCCCAAGTCCCATGTCCATGTCCATGTCCTAAGTCCATTTATCCATGTCCCATGTCCCTTGTCTCAAGCCCATCATTATACATAAGTATTCCTACCCTTTTTGGAGTATTTTATTTTTTCCATGGGTTGAAAAGCATACAAAAATTAAAAAAACCATATCAGAGGGTTGCCTAGGCCTATGCAAGAGCTAAATAATTCTTAATGTAGTTTGAATTCTTGCAATAAAATTATATTTATATTTTTTTATAGTTGGTAGCAAATTAAAAAATTTAACGAAGTTGTCCAATGATTTTCTTATCTGAGGAAAAATGCTCCTATTATTTTACAAGTATATTTATTTATTTATTCTAATTCAAGAAAAGAGAAATTAAAACGAGTTGACTAGTTATTAGTAAGATTAAATTTTTACAAAATATATTTTTTCAAGCTCATTTGACTATAATATATGTGTTATACCTATCAATATCTACCCATTTAGGCTATTTTATTTATTTAATTTATGTACATATGCTAAAAAATTTCTTAATTCATGTCGCATGGTTACATCATACAATATCTTACTGGTAGAAAAAAATTCAAGAGTATTTATGCTCGAATTCATCCCTATACTCAAGTATGCTTACCCTTATGGGAGCATTTTATTTTTTTAGGAATTGAAGGGCATACAAAAATTAATTATAACTTATTAGAGGGTTGACTAGGCATAGGCAGGAGCTACATAATTCTTTCATATAGTCTGAATTCTAGAAATGTTGCTATACGTATGTATACTATGATAAAATTATTTTTTATATTTCATCTTCGGACTTGAAAAGAGGCAGTTAGACATGAATAATGGCATTCTGGATAAGAAAGCAGATAGTTGCAAGACTTAAATGCCTCACCCAAGTCTGAAATTTGACTCTAGGCATGAAGAAACAAACTCCGGACATATAAAGAATTAGATTCTAGACATAAAGGACTAGTTTCTGGACATGAAGAATCAAACTCTAGACATGAAAAATGGTTCACCAAGTCTGAAACTTAACTCCAGACATGAAGAGATTCTTTCTAGACATGAAGCTTGTTTCGTTCCAAGTCTGAAATTTAATTCTGGACATGGCAGAGCCAATTTTGGAGGTAGTTGTAGTATTTTAATCATAACATTCTCATCTAAACTTAGAATTATATGATTTTTGGCTTGTTAGATAGATAATTTCAAGGGATACAACTTTTATGTTGATTAATGTTTAGGAATCAACCTCCATCATGATTTGTATGGCCTCATAGTGACACCTTCTTATTCATATATGGATTTGAATATGTAAAGCTTTGGAGATAGTTACAGTATTTTAATCATAACTTTCTAATTTAAACTTAGAATTACATGATTTTTATCTTTTTGGATACATAATTTTAAGGTATAAAACTTTTATGTTGATCATTTTTTCATGAATCAGCCTCCATCATGAGTCGTATGGTCTCAAAGTGACTCCTTCTAATTTGGACATGGATTCGAATACATGAAGCTCTGAAGATAGTTGTAGTATTTTAATCATAACTTTCTCATACAAACTAGGAATTACATGAATTTTATTTTGTTAGATAAAAATTTTAAGGGCCATAACTTTCATGTTGATCATTTTTCAAGAATTAGCCTCCATCATGAGTAGTATGGCCTCAAAGTGACGCCTTCTAATTCAGATATAAATTTAAACATGTGAAGCTCTAGAGATAGTTGTAGTATTTTACTCATAACCTTCTCATATAAACTTGGAATAATATAATTTTTATCTTTGGATAGTTAATTCCAAGGTCTATAAATTTTATGTTGTCATTTTTCATAAATCAACCTCCATTATGAGTCATATGGCCTCAAAGTGACGCCTTCTAATTCAGAGTTGGCATCTAGGGGAGTTGGCTTTTGTTTTTTTTAACTAATATTAATACAGTTATAAATAATGATGGTTTGCAAAGTAATGGTAGCTGGATGGTATAGGTAGGATGGTTTAGTTACCTAATTATGACTTGTCTCCTACTCAGTCAAAGATAAAAATCAATTCTCATGATTACCATTTCACCTCATTTTGGTATCCATTTCAAGCTAATGGAATGACAAATTGATGACTTGTCACCAAATTCAATGCCATAGTACTCAAATTTCTATTCTTCATTACCATGTTTCTTGATTTAGCTCCTATTTAAGTGGTTTTCAATTACTGTGTTTTATACTTCATTGAAGTCATAATTTTAAGTGAGCTCTGTCCATATTTACAACAAGGCATCTAAGAAAACAACAAATTATAAGTGTCGAGAATTCCCTTTCAAAACATAAATAAGGAGATATAGCATCATCTTTACTCTAGGATGTCAATTGATGATTATGATTAAAAAATGATGATGAGAAAGATGAGTGAAAAGCTCATTGATGCCTTAGCATGAATTGTCATGTCCGAAGTTATATAGCCATGTCCAAGTTTATGATCTTCATGTCCGGAGTTAATATTTTGCACTTGACTATTCAACTTACAATGTCACATTTTGTTTCAACTTACAATGTCACATTCTGTTTCAACTTGCAACGTCACATTCTATTGTGTCCAAGATTGAAACACCATGTTTAGAAGTCCTTTCTCACCTAGTGGAAGGTTAGATTCTTCCTAGAATCCTCTGTGAGCTTGGTGACTTTTTTATTGCGATCTTAAAGGAATTGTCGAGATTATCGACAACGACTGCCTTGAATCCCCTGAGTAGCTGCTACAGAATAGTGTGGCTACCAATGTATCTAGTTTTGCCCATGATTATAATGTTCTTCACCATGGCTAAGAGAGGAGCGAGTGAGAATTGTAGAGAAGGGGAGAAATGAGAGGTAGAATTCGAGAGCAAAAGGCTTTTATAGAGGGATTTCCCTACGCAACCAAGTATAGTTCTATAGAGATACAAATGAAGAATTCCCCCCTCTTTTGGGGTTGATTATGTGATGTGAACTACTGCGGATGGTAGATGTTTCTTGGGAATTTTTTTATTATGAACTCTCTCATGTCGGGAAAGCGATGTCCCACAGATTGGTATGCCATGTGTCATGTCATGCAATCTCCAAAAGAATATTGACCTACCATAATGGATGACTTCAAACTTAGTCTACATCATAGTGAATTTTGAACCTTATAGGTCAAATCTTCAGGCATGGATGGTTGCATTTGAACTTGGGCATATAACATATATGCGTCATGATCTAAAAATTTTGTAGGCAGCTTTCGATAAAGGAAAACTAAATTGGACATGGGTAGGTTTGAGTTGCTTTTTCTCATGCTCATTTTCTAGCAATTCCTTTGCATGGCTGGGGAAGATGAGAAGAGGGAGATGGGTTTTCGTCCCTCATCTAGTTGGGGAAGATGAGAAGTAGGTGTGATAGGTGTGATTGAGGGAAATGGGAAGTGGTTGCTATTGGCCCATACATCCGTGTTTCCCTTTTCATGGAGTCAGAGTCAAAAGCCTCCCACTCCCTCCCTCCTTCACTTGCAAAGCCCCGTGGATGGCCTAGATGATGCCTGCTCCATCGAATGGCTCTTACACTAGCTACACTGGATCATTTTCCTATATATACATATATATATACATACATGTAATTATGAGCATGCATTACATATGAGGCATGACTGCATTGACATGAGCTGAGTTAAATTGCATTTGAATGGATTTTTATTGTTTATATCACCTCCCTACTTACTAGGTTTGCTCGAACTCACTCTTTCTCTATGAATTTAGATACCAAGAATGAAGGAGAAGCCCAACTGGGGGTTGGCGCTTAAAGGAGGGGACTAGACATGCAACTAATGAGAAGATGGGCTTGAAGATTTATTTACTGTCATGATTTGTTAGTGATTTATGAGAGTTTTCATTCTCTATTTTGATTAGTTGGGGATGGAAGAAGAGGCATTGGATTTCATTTATTACTTGTTAATCTTCGGTTATGAGATGGAATGATTTCAGGAGGTTGATTTTTTATTTGTGGTGTGGTTGATGAGCCAGCATGTATTTGTGTGAGTTTATATGGAACTATTCATGATTCTATGGTTATTTGTCATGATATGAGACTATAATTGATTCTAGGTACTGTGGTGGTATGTGTAATTGTTTATTGAGAAATATGGAATGCTTGTACAGGTATAGGGAACCCCATAATATAGGGGAGACGTTTCTGGATTTTTGGTATAATCTTCCTTTGGAGTCCTATCAAAGTGAAGAGTCTCATTAGAGCATGACAATAACTATTAGACTAGAGAAAGGAAAAATGAACATGATGCATAGAAAAAATTGAAGTCATTGATAGTGGGGGAGTGCTAGTCTAGGAAATAAAATTAGAGACCCTAAGCTATTCCACTATAGAGTTATATGTATGAATTGTATAAGTGTTGATTAATTAGTTTTACATGACATGGTGCTATTAATTCGTATAGAGATAACACCAAGGAAACATGTTGACAAGTGGAAAGCTACTATGGTTAAGGAAGAACTAGTGAGGAGAGTTACTAGATCAAGGACCATAGGTGTTGTGATCCTCAATGTTCAGAATGAGACTCCCAGGAGGGAGGTACAGAGGGAACAGGGGAGTATGCCTTGAATGGCTCCAGAAGAAGAACATCATGATCCTAGTGAAAGGGAGAATAATCAAGTTAATGTGGAGATTCCAAAGGTTGAAAGAGAGCAAAAATTTGCAGGGAGTGGCAAACCAGGTGTGCCAAGGTATAGTGGAGGGACTACTCCACCAGTTCAAGTTAGGATGCTAGAATTTGGAGCCATGATGAATATGATGTTGGGAATGACTTAGACACTTCAAGAACTTCTTCAGACTGAAAGAAGGTCAATAAGGGATTCCACACCTCAAGCTGGACCAAGTGATCTTGAACCAATGAGAAGGAAGATAGCCCAAGGAATTTTGTAGTGGATTTGGCTTAGATGACATAACAACAATGTAGATAGGATTTGAACATGAAAATGCTTCAAAATATGAAGCCTCCAACTTTCAAAGGAGAGAAACATTATCGGGTAGTGGATGAGTGGGTTACTAGAATGGAGAAGGTTTTCACTTACATGAGGTGTCTTGAGGGACAAAAGGTACCTTACGCAATGTACAAACTAGAGGGAGATGTAGAGTGGTGGTGGAATACTAAGAAGCATGCTGTATCTAATGATGGAATGAGCATGACCTAGGCTGATTTTAGAGAGAGATTCCTTCATCGTTATGTGCTAGCTAGCGAAAGAGCAAGGTGGGCCATAGGTTTTATGCCCCTATATCAAGGAAAGAAGATAGTTGAAGAGTGTGACTAGCAGTTTAGATCTCTAGCCAGATTCATGCCGTGGGCACAAACAAATTACATGGAGACAACTAGGAAGTTCCAGAAGGGTCTAAGATTATCTATTAGGTGAGATGTGGCTCCTTTCATGTTGATGAGACAAGAGGACATCTTAGAGAGAGCTAGAGTGGTGGAAAGGGAAGAGGAGGAGCATAATAAGATCCAGGACAAGAAGCGAGGAGCTAAGGATAATGACCATGGGCATAGATAGAGGCCCAAAACCAACCAAACAAATGATGGATCCCCAAGAAAAGTATGTTAGAACTGCAAGCAAACAGGCCATCTTGCTGTATAATGTACATAGAAAAAGGAGAGGCAAGGAGGACATAGGGGTACACTAGCCAGGAGGCAGACTAGAGAGCTTGAGCAAGGGCCTAGGTGCCCAACTACTTGTTTTTCATGTGGAGAGCCTGGACATATCAAGCTAAACTATCACTATTTGCAAAAGGGAGATCAAAGGATGCCATAATAGCCCATGCGTGGGGGAGTTCAGATGAGAGGTAGAGGCAGAGGTCAGCCATATGAGGAACAGACTAGGGCATCATTATGATGGGCAGAGGCAGAATCAGGCACCAAGACGTCATTATATTGGACAAAGGCCTCAAGTGGTGGCAGTTATTCAGGCAGCCAATGTTCACAATGCTTAAGCATTAGATGATGTCACAAGTAACCGTTATGTCTATAATCACATGGCTCATATGTTATTTGATCTTGGCACATCTCGGTCCTTTGTTTTTGTTATGTTTGTGGATAGTGATGGTTTCTCAAAGTACACTATGTTTCATAATGTGAAAGCGTCTACTCCTTTGAGGATAATTAGTATAGCTTCTGAAATGTGTTATGGGATCCCTATAGTGATTGATAGTAGATAATTTGTTGTTGATCTGATTGTATTAGACATGGAAGGGTTAGATGTAATTTTGGGTATGGACTGGTTGTCCAAGTATGAGGCTAAAGAAGATTATAGAACTAAGTAGGTAACTTTGAAGACCTCAAATGAAATTGATATTACCTTTAGAACTTTGCCTAAAGGTGGAGTTTCTAAATTCATCTTGGCAATGGGAGCCATGAGTTTTGTATGGAAGGGGTGTATGGCATATTTAGTGTCTGCAGTGGATGCTCACTCTGAGCATCGACCATTAGATGATATACCCGTAGTTTAGGATTTTCCTGATATGTTTCTAGAAGAATTGCCAAGGTTACCCCTAGAGAGATAGGTAGAGTTTGGTATTCATCTCCAACTTGGAGTTGGGCCGATATTGAGAGCTCCATATCATATGGTGCTAGTGGAGATGGCAGACTTGAAAGTGTAGCTGCAAGAGTTGATGGATAAAGGGTTCATTCACCCTAGTGTATCTCCATGGGGGACACTGGTATTGTTGTAAAGAAGAAGGAAGGCAATTTGAGACTATGCATCAATTACAGAGGGTTAAATAAAGTCACTATCAAGAACAAATCTTCATTGCCTTGTATTGATGATATGCTAGATTAGTTGCAAGGGGCAAGGACATTCTCCAATATTGATTTGCAGTCGGGGTATCATCAGATGAGACTTAAGGCTGCAAATGTGTCCAAGACCACATTTAAGACAAGATATGAGCATTATGAGTTCTTAGTGATGCCATTTGATTTGACTAATGCTCTACCAGTATTTATGGACCTGCTAATAGATTATTCAGACCTTATCTAGATCAGTTTGTGGTTGTTTTCATTGATGATATCTTAATATACTCCAAGAGTGAGGAGGAGCATGAGCAACATTTGAGGCTAGTATTGCAGAAACTCAGAGAAGGGTGTATGTATGCTAAGTTAAAGAAGAGTAATTTTTGGATGAATCATGTAGCATTCTTGGGTCATGTGGTATCATTCCTGGGTCATGTGGTATCAACTGATGGTATTTTTGTAGATCCTCACAAGATAGAGGCAATAGTGAACTATCTAAGGCCAACTACTATGACAGAGGTAAGAAGCTTCTTGGGATTGATTGGATATTATAGAAGATTCATAGAAGGGTTTTCACTAGACTTACCTGTAAGGTGAGCCGGTTTCAGTAGACTGATAAGTGTGAGGAAGCATTCCAGGAATTAAAGCAGTTTTTGGTGGAAGCACCAGTATTGACAGTGCCATCAAGGCAGGGTGGGTTTATAGTTTATAGTGATGCTTCTAAGAATGGACTGGGTTGTGTGCTGATGTAGAATGGAATGTAATAGCATATGCATCTAGATAGCTGAAGTCGCATGAGCAGAATTATTTGACAATTGATCTTGATCTAAAGTTAGCAATAGTGATTTTTGCATTGAAGATATGGAGGCACTATTTATATGGTGATAAATGCAACATTTATATTGACCATGAGAGTTTGAAGTATATCTTCACCTAGAAAGAGTCGAATATGAGATAGAGGCAGTGGTTGGAATTATTGAAGGATTATGACTTGGAGATTCATTACCATCTAGGAAAAGCCAATGTGGTGGCTGATGCACTTAGCAAGAAGTCAGGAATTATTATGGCATGCATGATTACAAAGAAGTGCTCTAGAATCTCTAAAGGGTTTCTGGTATTAGGAACTGGTTCTGAATGGAGTTCAGAAATGATGAGTTCTAAGGAGAACAAAAGTTGATATAATTTTTGAAGAGGTAGTTTTGAGGTTCTGATTAGGTTCTGAATCACATCAGAAATGCGACAAAAGTGGTTTCTAAAGTTCTGAGGCCCAAAATAGAGGTTGATGGAATGGGGTTTTGATGCTCGCAGAAGAGATTTTGAGTAGTTTCTGAAGTCTCAGAAATGCAACTGAAGTTTCTAAAGAGTTGCTAAATAGCTTCTAAGTGGTTTATGACATTCATAGAAGTGCAATAGAGATGGTTCTAATGCTCGCAGAAGAGGTTCTTTGACTCAGAAGTGCAACAAAGGTTTCAAAAGAGGTTCTTAAGTTTTTAGAAGAGGTTCTCTGAAGCTCTAAGAAGTGCATAAAAGTGTGACAGAAGTAATTCTAAGGTAGTCGTTGATGTTCTCAAAAGTGCGACATGAAGTGTTTATGAGGTTTTGAGAAGTGCAACATAAGTTGACCAAAGTTCTCAGAAGTGCAATATGAGTGGTTTCTAATGTTATCAGAATTGCAAATAGAATTTCTAAAGGAATTCAAAATAACTTTGGTAGTGTGACAGAGGTTCTCAGAAGTGCGATAGTATTCCGAAGGGTTTCCAAAGCTCAATTTTTAGAAATTCTGAAGCTCCATCAGAACTTCTGAAGTAGTGAAATTTCAAAGTTCAAGAATTTGAAACAGCTTGACAAGAAAGAAAATTTTAAAGCTTAGAAGGATATTTTTTGTAGCAATTCTATGAAGTAAATTCTAAGATTTCAGAGTGTTTTAGAGGGACAAAATTACAAAGTTGAAAGTGAAGCACATATTGGTTTTAGAAGTTGCAGATTATTTTTAATGTGTGCAAGTTATTATTGGAAGCTCATTTTTAAGCGTATGTGTTACAAACCCACAACATGCAACAACTTAGTTATTTTTAGAACTTCTATTTTATGCACTGCAATGCTTTGGAAGCTATATTTTTTGGGTAGAAACATGAGCTATTATTAGAAGAGGATCTTTATGCATAGTGGAAGAGTTCTAATAAAACCCTACTACTTGGGTTATTTAAGGAGATTGAGGGACAAAGTTGTAGAGAGAGTTAGACAAGGAGAAGAACTTTTGCGAGGAGATCTTTGGAGAAAGTTACTACAACTTTCATATTCTATTTTGTTTTCTTTTTAGTTCAACTATTGTTTTTAAATCAACATTCAAACTTGGATTATGATGATGTTTATCAATTCCTTAGTTAGATTTAATTCAAATATGATATTCTAAATTTCTTTTATCTAGGGTTAAATGGATCCTAGCAATAAAGCTTATGTTGATGTTTGATTTTTGACTTTAATTATTTTCTTCCTCATCGTTTCTTCTTTTCTATGCTTAAAGCATGTCTATGCCTAGCTACCATGTGGATGAACTGAGATTCTTAATTTATACTTGAGAGAGGTATTGAGAATAGACTCTTGAATTAAAGAACATATGATGGAATGAAGTCTAGAGATAACCATTATATATGTGAAATCCGTGTGAGCATGACCTTGCGAGTGCATATATTACACATGGATGCCTAAGCTTAATGTGTTTATTGATTTGGATTTGCATGGAGACATAGTAGGTAACTTCAATAGGCACACTTACCATAGCACTTAAGAAAGGGTGCTAGATACTTTAGTTCATCTGATTGGAATGATAATTTACTCAATGCAATTCATTAATACAAGTGGATTTGCTAGGTGAAGTTGAATCGCTAGATATTTAATGCATTGATATTTCTTTTTTTGCTCTTGCAATTTGTCAACTTAATTATTTTAGATTTAATTCTTATATCGTCTACTGAAATTCACTCAATCAAATATTACTAATTAGATACCAGTTTGGTACTTAGTGTGTAACAACCTACTTCTGGTACTTAGTGTGTAACAACCTACTTCCTCATGAGAATGATACTCAACTCATCTCATCTATATTACTTGTGATTTGTGATCCCTCAACACCCGAAGTAATTTCTCTTCTTCCAAACATATCAATGAAGAAGAAATGATTACTAGGAAGGTAGAATCATTGCCTAGAAATGCATATTTGAGGTGATCTATTAGTTGCTTTAGTCCCAATAAAGCTTTTACTTCTTTCACAACCAATTCTTCATGCAAAACTTCCACTCATTATTGATTTTCTCTTTCAATAATGCTTCCAACTCAAGGACCTGGTCCATGAATTCCTTAGGACCCGCCATATCTTGACTAACAGAATTTGCAATACAATTTTCCAGTGGATCTTGAATAATTTTGTCAAAAAAAATGGAAGTTACAAAATGATTCAACACCTCAATCCTATTGTAAGAATTATTCTCAACTAGGAAATTCATACCATGGTAAATATTAAACTTCACCTCTTCTTCATTGATCCTCAAGTCTAACTCACCTTATTGAACATCAAGTAATGTTGTTCCAGTTGCTAGGAATGGTCTTCCAAGAATGAGGGGTACTTCATGGTCTTCTTCCATGTCTAGAAGCATGAAATCAACTGGAAAGAAGAATTTATCCACCTTCACTAATACATTTTCTATGATTCCAAAAAGGTAGGTCAAAGACCGTCAAAGACCTATCTGCTAATTATAATGTAATGGTGGTTGGTTTCACCTCCCAGTCCAAGTTTCCTGAAATTTTACAAAGGCATTAAGTTAATGGATGCACCTCAATCACATAATGCCTTTTGAAAAGAATGATTTCCTATGGCATAAGAGATAGTGAAACTCTCTAGATCCTTCAGTTTTTGTGGAAGCTTTCTTTACAATATGCCACTGCATTCCTCAGTTAGCTTCATTGTCTCGAACCCTTTAAGCTTTCTCTTTTTCAACATTACTTCTTTCATGAACTTGGCATAGTTGGGCATCTGCTCCAAAGCCTCTACAAAAGAAATGCTAATGTAAATTTTTATAAAGATTTCAAGAAATTTGCTAAATTGCTCATCAATTTTCTTCTTTTGAAATCTTTGAGGAAAAGGAATTTGGGGTTTTACAGAATTGGAAGATTATCACGGAATGTGATTCTCCCTGGTTTGTAATCTTTTTTTTTCTAATTTTTCTTTCTTTATATGCCCTTTATTCTCTGCTTATACTACATCTTGCTTTATTGCTTCTGAATGTGGTTGTGTCTTCTCTTGCTTCTTTGGGGATCCTAACTCTTATTCGCTTCTTAGAGTCATGGCATTGCAGTTCTCCCTTGGGTTCTTTTCTGTGTTACTTGGAAAATTACCCCTATTTGCGCTACATAAGAACTTGCTATCTATCTAATTTGAGTCTCCAAAGACTTGATAAAAGTATTGATGTTTTCTACAGTTGTCTCTATGTTATCAAGTCTTATTTTATTTCTGAAAAATCTAACTCGACTCTCACTTACAAATGTTCCCATGAGATCTTCCAAAGATGGCTTCTTTTCAGTTGGTTGTGATTGATGTTGAGGCTAAAATCTAGAAGGATGGTTCAAGTTGTTCCTTGCATTGCCATAAGGGAGATTATCTTAATTCCTCCAATTTCTAGGATAATATGGGTTCTACATGTTATTCCCCTAGAAATTGATGTAACCCTTATTATTGACAAATTGCACTTCTTCTCTGGTTGGATTTTCAGACATGTATGCTTCAATTAGTAGAGAAGAATTAGATGACTCTCCTACAGTAGACACTCCCTTAGGTGCGGAATTAGCTATTTCTAACTGATGTGTTAAGAAAGACATCTGTGTGGCGAGAGCCGTGATTGGGTCCAACTCATAACAACCTGCCACCTTCTTCACCATGTTCCATTCATTTAGCCATTGAAAAGTATTAGATGCCATATTTTCAAGCAAGGCATAAGCATCATTTGCAGTTTTTTCCATGAGTGATCCTCCCAAAGTAACATCCACAATCGTCCTAGTTTGACCATTTAACCCATTGTAAAATAATTGAATTTGAAGCCAGTTAGGAAAACCATGCTGAGGACACTTTCTGATCAAGTCCTTGAACCTCTGCCAGCATTCATAGAGTGACTCAAAGTCCATCTATTTGAATTGCCCTATCTCACTTTTGATTTGAGCAATCTTCATATGTGGGAAGAATTTGCTAGGAAATTTTCCACCATCTCATCCCATGTGGTAATGCTTTCTGGTTGTAAACTCTGCAACCAACCTCTTGCTTTATCCCTGAAAATGGAAACAATCTCAGTCTAATGGCTTCATCTGGAGCACCATTCATTTTCAGTGTCACTGATTTCTCTGAACATCGCCAAGTGAACATTTGGATCTTCACTTGATAAACCTTCAAAGTGATTTGTTTGCACCATGTTGATCAAAGTTGGTTTTAGCTCAAAGTTGTTTGCAATGATTATTGGATGAGCAATGTCAAAATAGTTATCATTAACCATCGGTTTGAAGTAGCCCTTGATTGCTCTTGGCTGATTTGGCTCTCTTTGCCCTTCTAATTTCTTGAAGTGTTCTTTTGATCTTTGGATCAAATGGAGTCAAATCAAATTCTCTTGGATATTACATATGCTATCAAGGAAAAAAAGAAATTGGATCAAATAAAGATAAGAGAACAAAAAATTCAGAAAAGATGAAAGAATAAAAATCCAAATTAAAATTAGAACAACTGGTAGCAATGTTAGTGAAAAATTAAACTACACCAATCCCTGGCAATGCCAAAAACTTGTTCAATACAAATTATATAACAAGTGCATGGCGTCAAGTTTTATAGTATAATACTAAGAAAGTATTGTCCCCACAAGGATGTATATTCCAATTGATCATTATCTATTTTAATGAATAATCCTGATTTTGTTTTGAAAATCAAGTGATGTGAATTTAACTAAAAAGTAGAATTAGATAAGCCTTCGAATGGAAGATTTCAAGATAAAGAAGCTCTAGAGGATCGATTTCACTTGTGCTTTATCATGGTGCTCTTAACTCACTATACATTGATCATTCTATAGGTTTATAAATCAAGAATACTAATTCACTTAACTCCCTCTCCCGAGTGCTAAGCTAAGTATCTACTCTCTACATTCCAATTTTGATATCCTTATAAAAATCGGAAGCTAGAGAATGCATTACACTCTATGATTCTTTTGATTGATTTCATAGAACCTAGAAGCTCTCTTGAGTCATGTAGAATCCCATGCTATGATGCTTAGATCATATTTAAGATTACCTCTCCCAAGTGTCAAATGTCAAATATGTACTCATTCAATAAATGGATAGTAAATTGAATGCATTAAAAGTAAGGATCATAAATAAATCATCAAGAACTCTTAATCAAATAACTCGTTAATCATACCATAATGTCAGCACAAGATCCATCTCCCCACTAGAAGGGGGGTTTTAGCTACTCATAATGAAATCATAATCCATAAAACATTCATATAAAATTATCAAAATTCAAATTCCAACTTTAATCCAAGTTACAAATGATGAATAAGATGGAAAACACTAAAGAAACAGGGACTAAAATGGTAGTAAACTCTTCTCGACGGTGCTTAGCTTGGTTTGCAGCTTGAAGCTTCTTCCTCTCCAAAAGCCTCTCCAAGAATCTCCCAAAAATGTCCCCTATATACTCTAAGATCCCCTCTAGGGTGACTTCTCTTTGTTTTTATACTTCCATTATTGAAGATTTGTCATTTTGCAACTTTTCCAAGCAATTCTAGAAAATACGTCATTGTTTCCAAGCAATCTCAAAAAATTCGAAATCTTGTCTTAAGATTTAGTGTCGTGACATCAAAAATGGATGTTGCAGCATCAAAATCACTGGAAATAGAATTTTTGCCATAGGTTGATTAGATGTCACAACACAAAAAATGGATGTTGTGGAATCAAACTTGTTGGAAATGCACTTTGCCTTGACTATGTTCGGATGCCGCAGCATCAAACTTGCTAGAAACATCACTTTCTAATTGGTCTAGAAGGGTGCCATGACACCAAAAATGAATTTTACGGCATCAACATTGCTAGACAAAGAAATATTGCCTTGATTTGGATGGATGCCGCAGCACAAAAAATGGATGTCGCAGCATCAACATTGCTGCCTTCAAAACTTTAGTGCCGTGGCACTAGAATAGGATATCATGGCATCATGTTGTTGGATTTCAATTCCTCCAATTTGTAACAACATGTTCACTTTGCTCCTTTTCTTCATTAATATTTTGTGTGTATTTTTCCTCTTTTGTGCATTTATGTGCCTGCAATCAGATGTAAACATATGAACTATAACTCCACTAAGAAAAACGCAAAAACGTATTGAAAGTTAGCTAATTTAATCTATTCACTTGTTACCTACCAACGCCAACGCTCAATCCTACTTAAACTACACACTGTTCCAACCCCTTTTCATTCCTCATTTCATCTCCCACTTTGTGCTATCACCCCACATTTTCCCCTTCTATCCAAAACCCCTACTTCTAACCCTAAACCCCATTTTAACACTCCTCAACTCAAAGCTTTATCATCAACACCTTTCTTCCATCACTCTCCTTGGATTCAACTCAACAATCCCTCTTCCTCAACCATTTTCGCAAAGTTGGGTTGGATGAATTTATTAGCAACTTTATGCAATCAAGCGTAAGTCACTTTTTTGCATCTTAAACCTTTTTATAGTTGTATTCTTGGTAGATTGCATCATACTTATGGTGTATTATGGAGAAATAGAGATGGGTTCACTTGTTTGGGAGACCTCCTCTCATTGTGCACACTCAGTGTTTAACAAATTGTTTGAGATTGTGTGTCTGGGGTTTCTCTTTAGCAAAGGTTGCAAGGGTGTATGTTAGAAGATTGGTTGTGTATTGTGTGCACACTAAGTGCTTAACAAATTGTTTGAGATAATGTGTGTGAGGTTTCTCTTTGGAAAAGGTTGCAAGGGTGTATGTGAGAGGATTGGTTGTGTATTGAAGTGGAATTTGAAGTCCCATTAAGGCAAACTTTGAGAAAATTCCAAGTGCATGCTAACTGTTTGAGGAATTGCCTTAGTGAAGGAAGGGACCTTTTCTTGTAGTATGTGTGCACGAATTCTTGCTTGTACTTGCTGTTATTTCAATGTCGAGTGGAATTGTGTGATTAGGTCAAGAGAAGCCTTGAGAATTTTTCCTCATTTTGGTTGCTCAAGGTCTTTTGATATTGCATTTCGTGTGTTGTCACCATGTCTCCAAAGAAATCCACTTCCATCGGATCCCCAAAGAGAAGGCGCACAAGAGAGTCTGATGCACCACTTGAACCCACATTTTTCAATGCCTGAGCTAAAGACCTCTACAGACACTCTCTTGTAGATCAAGAAGGCATAAGAAAAAGAGGCATTGATACTACTTACAATGACATGGCCGATCTCATTCAAGTCCAAAATTGGAAAAATTTTATAGCTCAGTCTGGCATTACAATGGTGCCAATGATCTGGGAATTCTACACTAATGCTACAGAAAAATACAATGCCAACCCGAGGGAGTTGATGGCACTTGTGCATGGGAGATGGTGCCTTTCAACCGATCTGCCATCAACCACGTATATGAGCTTGCAGATATTGAAATGGGTGAGTACTCAGCTTGGATAGAGCAAGGACCCGATTATGATGCCACCATCTCTTACCTTACCCACTCTAGCTGAGCTCGAATCATGCCTAGTGGGAAGTCACTCCTGGCAGTGGTAAATGATGATGTAGTAGCAGTAACAAATCAAATATATGGTGGACTACAATAATGCTTTGACTACCATGCCCCGAAGTTGTAAAATATCACAAGGCCATAGCTCAATTGTTGTCCCCACGCCACCAACATTTCCTTATTATGCAGAAGAATCTGAGAGTTGGGAGGAAGGTGATAGCTCAGATGAACGATCTAATCCATTTCAAGGAAGTCCTTATTTTCCATTGTTTTATTCCACATTGAGTACAATGTTGCTTTCAAGTTTGGGGTTGCTAGCATTTTGCTTGTGGATATGTGTGTCTTAGCTTATGGTATGTGTGTTTTGTCTAGTTTTTGTGGTGTGTGTTTGGATAGTTTATGTATTATGTTTGGTTTTAAATCCCTATGTTGAGTGCTTTATTTGTTTGTAGTTATGTTTGCTTTAATTGTATAAAAAAAGAAAATAAAATAAAAATTATATAAATAGGTGTGTTTGTGTGTTTTGAACATTGATCTAGGTCATTATACAAAACAAATGACATATATATGACATTTGACAATGGTTAAGTTGAAAATGATAGAAATCACTATTGTCTGCAAGTTTGACTTGATTCCTTGTCTAATTTGCTATAGATTCCTTAAACACATTGATTACATTGACTTAGGGATTTCTTTTGAAGTCTTTGAATACTTAGCATAAGTTTAGGAGACTAAGTATGCATTGTTCAATTTAAATTCTAGAATTCATTGTAACTATGGTTGAGATATGCATTATATGAGATAAGAGAAAAACAAGAGTAAAAACTCATTGTTTATAGAGGGATCACATCTCTATGAATGGAAAAGAAAATAAGTTTGGGGGTGTGATAGTAATATAGCCTAAGGATTAGGGGGGATCACATTTATGAAAAGAAGATAAAAAAATGATAAGGAATGTGATAGTAATAGAGCCCACCAAAAGGAAAAATATCAAATGCTCACCTAAAGTAGCCTCTTTGGTTTAATTTGTGAATTCTCAGGGTTACATTAAATATGTATTACTCAGTTGCTTGAATGAATTCAAGCATGAAAATATGTAGATTGAAATGTCTATAATTTCTGCACATGCACATGGAATCTAAATTGGAAAGGAAAAGGCTCAGGTTAAAAATTAAAGACATGTGATATCTTGATAGTTTCCTCTTAACTATGCCTATTTTATTGAGGTTTTTGACTAATGACCTAGATTGATGTTTATAGTGTCTTTTGTGAGTTTTTTGTATTCTATTTTGCTCGAGGATGAGCAAATAAGTAAGTTTGGGGGTATTTGATAAGTGAGTTTAATTTACTTACATTATATATGTAAATCCTTGTTACTTTTAGATGCATTTCATATTTATTTGTTGAATTTTCTAGGTGTTTGGAAGATGGGAAAAAAATAGAAAATGAAAAAACAAGATAAAGCTCAAAGAGTGAAAAAGAAAAAAAAACTGTGAAGGAGCTACAAAACTCAACCTACAAGAGAAAACCCACCTAATGCCATCGGCACTAGGATCCGTTATAACCACCTCGGGGCTAGTAGGATGGCGCAGCTGCCGCTCCTTAGTTTCAGTAGATTTTCAGCTAGCTTGGTTGGGGGGATTTTAAGGCAATGAGATAGGGTTTTTCAAGGTATCTTTCCACTTTTGTTGTAAGGTTCTTTCTGAGGGTTCTGAGGGGTGGAGCTTTGAAGTTTTTTATGAAGAAGAAGGAAGATTTCAAGTAAGCAACAGGAAGGAAAGATGATGTTCTACAATACTCTTTGTTATGTGGATTGTTGGTTATTAATGACTATATGATCTTGTTTCATTCATTATGTTGTTTGCAATGATTTGATTCGTTTAATTGCTTGTCACCAATATTATGAGTTAGATTGATTATCTAAGCATGGTTTAGGTAGACACCATATACTAAACCATAAGCTCCCTTGAATGAAAAGGATAGATGGTTAAGCTAAACACCCTATGCTAAACCATCTTATTTTGGTTCATTATGTTCTTGACCTTAATGAGTTTTCACCTCAATTATGCTATACACCATAGGTAATTGGAATGAGTAACAATAATAATCATACATTAAAAAGAACAAACCTGAGTGAAGCATCGAATCCAATATTCCACTAGCAAAGGGATATCATTTTAGTGGTAAAATTGGATCCCTAAACCCTTGCATCTTGTTAATCTCCCTAAATTATTATTAGTCATTGATTTTTACCATTCCATTTAGTTTTTACAATTCTATCAAACATTACACCATATTCATTTATCTTTAAATACATTCTTTTAAGGATAGTGTAGTTCAATAACTAAAACTAGTTAAATTAGTTTGGTCATTTCCTGGGAATCGACCCTTACATTGCACACTATACTGTTATATGTCTGTGCACTTGTGAGAAATTATAATTTGAACCATCAAGATTTTGGTGCCGTTGCCGGGAAATGGTTCCAAATTGATTTGATTAAGTTATTTACAATCATTCTTTTTTGTTTTTGTATCTAAATTGTATATAAGATTTTCTTTAATTGTTTCTTTCTTTCTTTTGCAGTACTATGAATGAACAGAAGGAGATCACTAAATCCAACTCTATTTCCATTGAACAATCATAGTGACAAAGTAGAAATTGAAGCAGAGAGTTTAAGTGAAGGAGAAGAAATTCACATGACTGACAACATGGAGAACCGAGTGGCTCAACAAGTTCAATAGCTAATGATAGAGTTTGCGCGCCCAACTATAAGGATTTCAACTTCATGCATTGTATTGGATGATAATGCTAGGAATTATGAATTGAAGCATATATATTTTAACATGCTTTCATCTTTTCATGGTATAGGTTCAGAAGATTCACTAATATTTATGCATGATTTCTATTCAACCATCCAAACCTTTCCATTGCAGGGGGCTAACTGAGGACCAATTATGTATGAGATATTTTCCATACACTTTGAAAGATGCAGTGAAGACATGGTTCATGACATTAGTTCTAGGCTCTTTAACAACATGAGGACTAGTGTACAATAAATTTATTGGTAAATTCTATTCTCATGCTAAAACTATAGAGTTAAGAAGTAAGATAGCTACTTTCTCTCAATTGGATGGTAAAGCTTTCCATGAAGCATGGGAAAGATTTAAAGCAATTTTGATTTAATGCCCTCATCGTAGATATCTACTTGAATTGCTGTCACGCCCCCCCCTCCGAGGCGCAACTTACTACTTTGCACTATTTTTCACCTAAATTTGCCCACTTTTAGGGTGGGGTGCTCGAGTCCCATTTTTGCAACTTGACAATTTTCTTATTAAAAATTAGATAGAGTTTTCCCTAAATTATTAGGGTTTGCCCTGTATAATTTATTTATAAAATATAATAAAATTCTAAACATACACACACTTACTCATAGCCCACGATTTGGGTAGAATCATGATGGTAACACATCTAAGGGGAAATTATATCCTCATGTACAAATCCATAAATACATTCCAATGACATCCCATTTCAAATTATTTTTATCATTCAAGATTACTTGATTACAATTCCACAAATACATATGCGTACTTAATTACATTCATGCTTAATTCATTATAAAAACACTAAAGGAAATTTCTAAATACAATTTCAATGAATAAAATAAACATTATCTTCCTTGGGCTCCATTGCTAGACCTGTCAGTTAAAAATATAAAATAAGAAGGCATGATTTCCGGGAAACTCAGTAAATAGGCATGTAATAGAAAATAGTCCTGAATAATCCATATATAACATATTCAAATCCAAAACATGTCTAATCCATGCTTGACATTACCATATATCTAATATTCCATGTACATCATTCATTTCTAACCACATTAGGGAATATTCTATCCATAACAAATCATGCATATTCCATTATAAACCAAGCAACAATTAATTCAAACCAAGGGATATCCACGATCCCTAACCAACTAGATATCATTATTCTCAATCAAATATGGGACATCTATTATCCCAAATTAAAACACAGAAGCTCGGATACAATCAATAGGATACTGCATATGCCCATACAACAACATAATCATACAAAGAAAAGCCTACTTACCTACTGATGAATCATCATATACTCTTCCAACTCCATTCCTTTTCATCCTTCTCAAATCATCCAATACAGGGCAAAATATCATTCATTATAAACATAGCTCGAACTGATTTCTTCCAAACCAATGTATATGATTTATGTCTAAGCCCATGTATCTCAATAGAGAATCTTTAATAATTTTCATATTTAAGTATATGAAATCCAAATCCTTATACAACATAATTAACATGCCATTAACCTTAATGATCAAAACAAACCAGCTAGTTAAGTCCTCAACTCACCCAATTTGTCACTTAAATACTTTACAGTCAAAATCCTTTTTAACCCAATTTGGGTCTTTGTCCAAAAATCAGATTTTTCAATCCCAAACAACCCAAACAAGCCTCGAAACGTTATAAATCATACATTAAACCTTTCTCCCATGATAATTTCACAAAATTCATGAAATTTCCCAATTTTTACTATTCATAAAAACCCTATCTTGGCAAAAATCATGATTTTTTATGCCAAATCATTCCCAATACCTCATTAAGCATGTATTAATCAGGTTTCCCATAATTTCAACATCACCCATTGATGAAGATCCAAACCCCATGCTCCCATTGGCCTATTCCATTTGAAGAAAGTTGGCTCTTCTTCTGCTAATCATTGTGAAAACATCAAAACCCAAGCTAAAAAGGGTACTTGAGTGATTACTCATCTGAATCATCATGTTCCTTAGCAAATCAAGAAAACATTTAGCTAAATGGGGTCTAGGGACATGAGAATGGTGTTAGGGAAGAAGAATGAAATGGAAAATAAAAAATAGAATGGGTTTAGGGCTTAAAATGATCAGATTTTCTGGTGCTCCAGCATGCCAGCAAACCCTTGCCATGGTAAAGAAAAGCCTTGCCACGACAAGGTCTTGTTGTATGAAAAAAAAGTGTTTTCTAAAGCCTTGCTGTGGCAAGGTCTTGCTGGATTCTAAAAACATGATTTTCTGGAGGCTTGTCGCGGTAAGAAAATTTTGTCCTGACATAGTTTAGTATTTCAAGCATAACTTTTGCATACGATTTCCAAATGGCCTAATTTTTGATGCATTCAAAACCTTATTCAAGGGATACAACTTTACATCAAAACTTTTCCCAAATTATCCCCAAAAATATGTCAAAACATTCAATAAGTTGGCCTATCTTATTTATCTTGTTATTTTTTAGTCATTTGAAATAGTTTCGATGTATTAGTTATTACTTCCCCATGTGACATCAGAATCCAATGATTTTTTCTATTTACAGATAATTTGATGAACTACAACTTTTATGTTGAACATTTTTTAAAAATAATCCATTATCCATGTCCAAAATCAATCATAATAATCCATTTTTTAAATTTAGCATTTTCACTTATGAAAGATCACCATAGCCCCCTTTTTACATAAAACTTTTCAAATATCCCAATAATCCACACATCACATACATGAAATGAATTATGTTTATAATGTTCACTACCTCATTTAAGGCCAGTTATCAAAAATCACCTATTCAATTATTTTTCACCAAATTTTCTGCTATAAGTGACTCCATATGCCACTTTCATTCCAAATTACACTCAAGTCTTAAACCAAGATTCCCCACACAATTACTATCCTTCTATAGCTCACAACAATGCATTATGTAAAATCTAAGAACCAAAATCACCTTATACTCTTATGAGCAAATTTCAATGGCCACAACCATCATATATGGTTAATCATCCATCAAATTTTTCATGATTTGATGAAATTCACCTATTGGGTTCTTTTTGTGAAACATTCAACTTAATGGTTCAAAATTAAAAGATCATCTCTAAGGTTCAATTCAAGACCTGGTATATGTCATATTTCACATAATAAACATGTTTCATTAGTTATTCGAGTCATATGCATGACTTTACTCAAAACCACCACTTAAGTTTTTTTTCACTCAAAACTACTAATGAAGCCATTCTCTTTGTTCAATTCAGTTTTCCATAACAAATTCTTTATAAAACACTGTGTATCACCTCAATTCCTCACTTTACTAAAATGCAAAAAATTTCTTCCAAATTTGAACACCACAGGTGTTATAGACTCTCCTCCTTATGAAAAGTTTTATCCGTGAAACTTTCAATATTGTAGACTTTTTCATGATTTCTTTAATTTACAATTCAATTCAAAACTTATATCACCACCATCACTTAATTCCACCCAAATTATACATCAAGTATATCCGAAAGTATATTACTAGTTCCCAAATTTCAATAATATTTCATAATTTATAGAAGATAATTACCCGTTCTATCAATTTCATGCATTTTATCGAATAGTCAAAGTTTAACACTTAGTTCAATAATTTTGATTAGTATCACCACATCTTGAATTGTAATTACTTTTCCTTACCAATATTATGACTTTACATAATCATGAGCAATATCAAACAAACACGTGTCATAATAAGTCATTTTCTTAATTCATTTTCCATCATAAGGATAGCACCTATTGAATGTCACTCAAATGATGTTAATACAATTCATATTACAACACATATACAATCTCAATAAATTCAAAGTACAACAATTCCATAACAAATTATATAACCCCATCAATATAATACCAATATCAATACCACCATGTCATTTCATACTACTATCCTCATATGTCCCATCATCCATTCATCACCTAATCAATTTCACACATGTAAATGGAACTATTATCATGTGGCCTATACAAACCAATGTATCTATACTTTCATTTGCCCGCTCTCAACCAATACCATGCTCAGGAGGCTACATCAAAGTGGACTCAGCCACAAAGAAAGTGGTCTAAACCACAATCTAGTGGCAACCACATCAAAACAAAGTGGTCTAATTTACAATCAGGTGGCAACCATAATCAAGTGGACTCAACTCCCTTACAACTTGGTGTATTCTGGTCCGTCCCTACTATCCGGCTATAAATGTTGTAAGATCCATTACCATATGGTATCTCGCCTTCATAGCAACCAAGGAGCTACAAGTTCTCCATCAACACTCATGAAATAAGTAAAGGAGTCCACATACAATAGATTGATCAGATCTCTTCACCATGAAAGGCAACATCAAACAAATAAAGCCTAGAGAGGGGCCGGATCCCAACTAACCAAAGTAGCCAACTTGGCAGGCATCCAAACCTCAAATACACAACAATCAAATTTTAGCAGGCATCCTAATCTCAAATACATATCTATCCTATCCAAGAGGCATCCAAATCCAAGCATGAACCTTAGTCATGCGTCCAACCCTCAATCAAATAACCAATATCAAATAGACAAATGTCCAAAACGCAATCAAATAACTAATGGCTAACTCAATCCAATAGCTAATCAAATAACCCAATTCAAACTAACCTATCCATATCTTGGTGTCATCCTGACACCATACCAAAATCCAATTCTCCTACCAAGAGCATATCACATAATTTCATATTGTACACATACTAAGTTTCCTTCATAATAAAACTTAATCAAAATGGTACCATAACAAGGGTATTCTCACCAATATCTAAATCCAAGCATGATCCAATTTGCAATCAAATTACTAAACTCATACTCATACTAAATTATCTCTCAAACCAAAGTATGAGCTTTAACTAATTACATCTAATTATCAATTAATTGTCCTAGGGAATATACAAGTTTATCAATCACAATTTGTCTTATTTTATCATATTGTCACAATAACATTGCAATTTCATAAATAGCCAATTAAACAAGTTACAAACAATATCCAAAATACATACTTTTATTCTCTTAATTCATAGCATTTGCACATCACTTACGATCCATGTAATTAGACAAATGGGATAGTTACTATCCCTTATCAAATTCATTCAATTCAAGTTCTCGCAAACAAATTTTATTCAATCATGGATAAACATACCATCCATCACATTCAAAATTTATCAAATAATATGCCATGTGTAATCAAATAATCAAATACTTAACAAAGTTTACACGCCGCTTTGACCAAAGGACTCCAATAATTCCATCATAATTCAATTCAACAATCGAATTGAATTCAATTGCCAAGACTTATTTATGAAACTTATATAGTTTCCTTATTTCAAATTCACATATTCTATAAGGCAATAACAATTCAACTATTCACACAAGATACATATCAGCATCACCAAACAGTCAAAGAAGATGTATATAAGCATCACCATGCTTCCCTGTACTACTCTGATCATAGCAATTTTTTGTCATTTCATCTTAATCAAATACTGAATCAAACCATTTTTAGACCATCACTACACCATTTCCATCAATTCATCATCTCTATCAATTTTGTTGTGCCTTAATTCCCTAAATCATGACTTTAACATAGAAATAACATTTCTTTTCCAATTCTATGTTTTTTCATATCTCTTAAATGTTCATATACTCTTTTTGGCATGTCATTATCTATTTCTTCCAAAATCCAATGTCATCATGGTTCTAGGCTCTTTTCTCAACTTAAACTTATCACTTAGATAAGTTCATGGGCTCTGATACCATTCTATCATTACCCGCCTTCCAAGGCGTGACTTACTACTTTGCATAATTTTTTATCTAAATTTGCCTAATTTTAGGGTGGGGTCCTTAAGTCCCATTTTTGGAACTCGACTATTTTCTTATTGAAAATTAGATAGAGTATACTCTAAATTATTAGGGTTTCTTTTGTACAATTATTTATCAAATATAAGAAAACAATAATATAAATTCTAAAGATATGCACACTTACCCAAAGCCCAAGATCTAGATAGAATCATGATGGCAACACATCTAAGGGGAAATTATATCCTCATGTACAAATCCATAATTACATTCTAAAGACATGCCGTTTCAACTTATTTCCATCATTTAATATTACTCGATTACAATTACACAAATACATATGCATACTCAATTACATTCATACTCAATTTATTACAAACACACT
The DNA here is from genome assembly GCA_036873735.1 of Pouteria campechiana. Lineage (NCBI taxonomy): Eukaryota > Viridiplantae > Streptophyta > Magnoliopsida > Ericales > Sapotaceae > Pouteria > Pouteria campechiana. Next base: position 33,513 of record JAYJMB010001325.1, read on the forward strand.
AACGAAAATTTCTAAATATAATTTAAATGAATACAATAAACATTATCTTCCTTGGGCTCCATTGCTTGACTTGTCAGCTAAAAATATAAAATAATACAGTATTAGTCCGGGCAACTCAGTAAGTAGGCATGTAATAGAAAATAGTCATAAATAATCTAGATCTAACATATTCAAATCCAAAACATGTCTAATCCATGCCTGACATTACCATGTATCCAATATTCCGTGTACATCATTCATTTCTAACCACATTAGGGAATATTCTATCCGCAACAAATCATGCATATTCCATTATAAACCAAGCAACAATTAATTTAAACCAAGGGATATCCACTATCCCTAACCAACCAAATATAATTATTCTCAATCAAATATGGGATATCTATTATCCCAAATTAAAACATAGAAGCTCGGATATAATCAATATGATACAGCATATCCCCATCTAACACCGTAATCATACAAAGAAAAGCCTACTTACCAATTGATGAATCATCATACACTCTTCCAGCTTTATTCCTTTTCATCATTCTCAGATCATCCTGTATAGGGTAAAATCTCATTCATTATAAACATTGCTTGAACTGATTTCTTCCAGACCAATGTATATGATTTATGTCTAAACCCATATATCTCAATAGAGAATCTTTAATGACTTTCATATTTAACTATATGAAATCCAAACCTTATACAACATAATTAATATGCCATTAACCTCAATGATCAAAACAAACTAGCTAGTTAAGTCCTCAACTCACCCAATTTGTCATTTAAACACTTTATATCCAAAATCCTTTTTAACCTAATTTTGGTCTTTATCCAAAAATCAGATTTTTCAATCTCAAACAAGCCTCAAAACATTATAAATCATACATTAAACCTTTCTCCTATGATAATTTCACAAAATTCACAAAATTCCCTAATTTTTACTATTCATGGAAACCCTATCTTGGCAAAAATCATGATTTCTTATTCCAAATCATAACCAATACCTCATTAAGCATGTATAAATCAGGTTCCCCATAATTTCAAAATCAATTTCAACATTTTTCCCAAATTTCTAGAAATTTACAAAACCCTAGTTCTGCCAAAATCCAAATTCGAATGGGGAAAATAAACTTATGTTGTGAATTAAGTATGGTTGAAACCCATAGATGAAGATCCAAGCTCATCTCTCATTGACATCTTCCATTTGAAGAAAATTGGCTCTTCTTTTGCTGCTCATTGCGAAAACATCAAAACCAAGCTAAAATGGGTGCTTGAGTGATTACTCATCGAAATCATCATGTTTCCTAGCTAATCAAGTGAAGAATTTAGCTAAACAGGGTCTAGGGACATGAGAACAACATTAGGGAGAAGAATAGAATGGAAAATGAAAAATAAAATGGGTTTAGGGCTTAAAAAGATAAGATTTTTCGGTCCTCTATCATGCCAGCAACCCCTTGCTGCGGTAGAGAAAAGCCTTGCCGCGGCAAGGTCTTGCTATATGCCAAAAAAATGTATTTTATAAAGGCTTTCCATGATAAAAAATAGCTTTTCCATGGAAAGGTCTTCCTGGATGTCAAAAAAATAATTTTTTGGTGGCTTTCGTGGTAGAGTAAAGCCTTGTCACGTCAAGGAAATTTTTTCATGACATAGTTTAGTATTTTGAGTATAATGTTTGTATATGATGTCCAAATGACTTGATTTATGAGGCATTGGAAAGATAACTTCAAAGGATACAACTTTCATGTTAAAAAAGTTTCCTAAATCAACTAAAATATGTCAAAATATTCAATAAATTTGACCCATCTCATTCATCTTGTTATTTTTTAGTCATTTAGAATAGTTTTAGTGTATTAGTCATTACTTCCTCATATGACATCAAAATTAAGTAATTTTTCTTCCATTGGACAGATAATTTTATGATATACAATTTTTATGTTGAACACTTTTTCAAATTAGTCTAGTATCCATGTGAAAAGTCAATCATAATAATTCCTTTTTCAAATTCAGTATTTTCACTTATGAAAGATCGCCATAGCCCCCTTTTATATAAAAATTTTCAAATCTCCCAATAATCACTTCCCACACATCACATACATGAAATGAATTATGTTCATACCATTCACTACCTCATTTGAGGTCAATTATCAAAAATCTCGTATTCAGTTGTTTTTAACCAAATTGTCTACTATAAGTGACTCTATAGGCCATTTTTATTCCAAATTGCACCCAAGTCTTAAACCAAGATTCCCCACACATCACAATACCTATGATAACATATTAGGTCATTCATATAGATCATAATCATACCTTTGCTCAATTTCATTATTTTAGTTCTTTTTCTTATTATTATCCTTCCGTAGCTCACAATAATGCATCATATGAAATCTAAGAACCAAAATCACCCCATACTCTCATGAGAAAATTTTAATAGCCCCTACCATCATATATGGTTAATAATCCATTAATTTTTCATGATTTGATGAAATTCACCTATTGAGTTCTTTTTACAGATTATTCAACTCAATGGTTCAAAATTGAACGATCATCTCTAATGTTTAATTCAAGACCTAGTATATGTCATATTTTACATAATAAACATGCTTCATTAGTTATTTGAGTCATATGCATGACTTTACTCAAAATCACAACTTAAGTTCTTTTTTACTCAAAATTACTAATGGAGTCATTCTTTTTGTTCAATTCAGTTTTCTATAACAAATTTCTTTATAAAAGACCGTGTATCACCTCAAATTTTGACTTTATTGAAATGCAAAAAATTTTCCCAAATTTCAACACCATAAGTGTTACAACCGCATAACCACTTTTTTTTATGATGGATTGACACAACCATGCCAAGCTATGGTTGACAATACTGCAGGTGGAGCCATGAAAGAAAAGACTCTAGAAGAAACATATGAGCTATATGAAATGTTGGGAGCAAATTCTTAGTAAAAGAGTACAACTACATATTCAACCTCAGCAGTTGATAATGCAATAGATATTTGCTTCTTGGAGAACCATGATATAATCATGCTTCCTAGAAACTAACAAGTTCCAGTGTACTCTTCCTATCTACCTTATATCCAACAAAATCTGCATCTGAATACCCAATCAATTCAAATTATGAACCTTTTGAATTCCACAAACCTAGGTTTGGAGTGTCTAAAAGGTATTTAAGGATTCTTTTGATAGCAATGAGATGTGACTCTCTAGGATCTAATTGGAATCTAAAACACATGTAGATACTAAACATTATATTTAGTCTACTGTCAGTTAGGTATAATAAAGATCCTATCATGCTCCTATAAAGTTTATGGCAAATGGATTTATCTGTTTCATCCTAGTCCATCTTTATTGATGTGCTTATTATTGTTCCATATCTTTTATCATCTTCAATGTTGAATTTCTTCAATATTTCTTCTGTGTACTTTTCTTGATGAATGAAAATTACTTTTTTTATTTGGTTGAATTATACCCCCCAAAAAGAAGTTAAGTTCTCCCATCAAGCTCATTTCGAATTCACCCTGCATTATCTTGGAGAATTCTTGACAAAGATTTTCATTAGTAGCACCAATGACTTTATCATCAATATAAATTTGAACAATAAGGATATCATTCATTGCATGCTTAATGAAGAGAGTAGTATCACTTTACCCCTTGAAAAACCTTTCTTAAATAGGAATTTGATTAGCCTCTCATATTAAGCTCTAGGAGCCTATTTCAAACCTTAGAGAGCTTTATTGAGTTTGAAGACATGATTTAGACTATGAGTATCTTCAAACCCAGGGGGTTATTACAAGTAAACCTCTTCATTAATGAATCCATTTAAAAAAGAGTGTGCACTCTTTACATCTATCTGATATAACTTGAAATCCATATAGGATGCAAATACAAGAAGTATTCTAATGGCTTCTATCCTTGCAATAGGAGCATATGACTCTTCAAAGTTAATGCCTTCTTTTTTATAATAATACTTTGCTACTAATATTGCTTTATTCCTCACTACAATTCCTAATTCATCCAATTTATTCCTAAAGACCCATTTAGTACCTATAATAGATTGGTTATCTTGTCTTGGAACAATAGTTCAAATATCATTTCTTTTAAATTGGTTCAATTCTTCTTGCATAGCTAAAATTCAATTTTCATCTTCTAAAGCTTAGTCTATGCAAGTTGGCTCTAGTTGAGAAATGAATGCAAAATTGCCACATACTTGGTTGTAAGATGATCTAGTTCTAACTCTATCATACACATCACCAATTATCTGATTTTCAAGATGAGCATGCATGAACCTCAAAACTTTTGGAAGATATATGTTACCTTGCTCATTTACCTCTGTTATAGATGGTCTAGCTTCATCCACTAATGTCTCTAATTATGGAGCTTCTACTTGTTTATTTTGTAACTTTAGTTTCTCCACATTTATTGTAAGGTTTTCTATCTCATCATCAAAATCACTAGTTCTTTTCATAGAGTCAGTATGTTCATCAAATTTAATATGAATAAAGACTTCTATAATCTTAAGTCTTAAATTATATACTCTAAATGCCTTGCTAATAATAGAATAACCAAGGAATATTCCTTGATTAGATCTGCTGTCAAATTCTCTAAGGCTTTCCTTGCCATTGTTAAGAATAAAGCATTTATAGCCAAAAGTATGAAAATAAGAAATATTTAATTTTTTTCCATAAAATAATTCAAATGGAGTTTTGTTAATAAGGGCTTAGTGAAGATTCTGTTGATAATGCAGCATGTGATGTTCATTGCTTCAACCCAAAATATTAAGGACAATTATATTCACTCAACATAGCCCTTGCCATCTCTTGCAAGGATCTGTTTTTCCTCTCAGCTACTCTATTTTGCTTAAGTGTTCTTGGTGCAAAAAAAGTTTGAAGAATTCCATTGCTTTCATAGAAATTTATGAACCTATAATTTTCAAACTCTCCACCATGATCACTCCTTGTAGAAATAATATGAAAGCTTTTATTCACTCTACACACGCTTGGTAAACACTTCAAAGAATGAAAAAGCTTCATCTTTGGAGGCTAGATATTAAGCTCATATTTTATCATGTTTCAATACCTAAAATTCACATATTTTGGATACTTAATTGATGTAAGTTCATTGGTTTACTTAAATATTATACTTAATGGAGTTAGTTTCTATTTCAGGTGTAAAAATATTAAAAATATGCACAAGGAGTTACTTTGACTCAATTTTGGATAAAACAGAAAAAGACAAGTTGAAGAAGTTGAGCACCACGACATTTGAAATGTTTGTTGGATACACAGCAAATAGAAAATCTGACGTTGTAGCACCAAACTAAAAAATGCATTACATGGAGAGTTCAATGCTTTAACAGTTTTATTTGGTTGAACTATCATAACATTAGAACTTCTATTCATATTAACGTTAGAACTTTTGACCAAGTGAAGTGAATCTCTAAACCAGTAAACTAAAGTTTTAAGTAGTGAATATAATCTATTAGAACTTTTGAAGAAGTAAAGTATCGATCTTAAAATCTCAAAACCATCAAAAGTTTTGGATAATTTCATGGTCATTAGAAGTTTTGAATGTGCTAGCCATTGTAAGAATTGTGTTAGAAGTTTTGAAGGAATTCTAATGTGGTTGAAATTGTCAAAACTCATAATTTCTAAAGCAGTTTAATTGTTAGGAGTGAGTCAGAAGTTCTGAAGAGCTTTTGACATGGTTAAACTTGGATCTAAGAATTTTTTAAATAACCTACTCTTCATAAGTGCTTCAAAATCTCTAAAGGGATTTTGAAATTAGGAATTGGTTCTGAAAAGAGTTCAGAAATGATGATTTCTAAGGCCAACAAAAGTTGATAGACTTTTAGAAGACTGGGGTTCTGATTAGGTTCTGAATCAAATTAGAAATTTTATAGAAGTGGTTTCTAAAGTTTTGAGGCTCACACTAGAGGTTGACAGAATGGGGTTTTAAGGCTCACGGAAGAGATTCTGAATAGTTTCTGAAGTCTCAGAAATGTAATGAATTTTCTAAAGAGTTGCTCAATGGCTTCTGAGTGGTTTCTCATGTTCACAGAAGTGTAATAGAGATGGTTTTGATGCTCACAAAAGAGGTTCTCTAAAGCTCTCATAAGTGCAATAGAGGTTTCAAAAGAGGCACTTAGGCTTGCAAAAGAGTTTCTCTAAAGCTCTCAAAAGTGCTTAGAAGTGTGATAGAGGTAATTCCTAGGTAGTCTCTGACGTTCTCAAATGTGCGACATGAAGTGTTTTTGAAAGTTCTCAGAAGTACAATATGAGTGGTTTCTAACGTTATCAGAATTGCAAACAGAATTTCTAAAGGAATTCAAAATAACTTTAGTAGGTGACAGAGTATCTTAGAAGTGCAATAGTATTCTAAAGTGTTTCCAAAGCTTGATTTTTAAAAATTCTAAAGCTCCATCAGAACTTCTAAAGTAGTGAAATTTCAAAGTTCAGAAATTCTAAAATAGCTTGACAAGAAAGAAAATTTTAAAGCTTAGAAGGATATTTTTTATAAAAATTCTAAGAAGTAAATTTTAAGATTTCAGAGTGTTTTAGAAGGACAAAATTGCAAAGTTGGAAGTGGAGCACATATTGGTTTGAGAAGTTATAGATTATTTTTAATGGGCATAAGTTAAGTTATTATTGAAAGCTAATTTTTAAGCACATGTGTTACAAACCCACAACATGCAACAACTCAGTTATTTTTAGAACTTCTATTTTATGTACTAATGTTTTGGAAGCTATATTTTTCATGTAGAAATATGAGTTATTATTAGAAGAGGATTTTAATGCATAGTGGAAGAGTTCTAATTAAACCCCGCTGCTTGGGTTATTTAAGGAGATTGAGGGACAGAGTTTTAGAGAGAGTTAGACGAGGAGAAGAACTTTTGCAAGGAGATCTTTGGAGAAAGCTACTATAACTTTCATATTCTATTTTTGTTTTCTTTCTGGTTCATCTATTATTTTTAAATCAACATTCAAACTTGGCTTATTATGATGTTTATTAATTGCTCAGCTGGCTTTAATTCAAATATGATGTTCTAAATTTCTTTTATCAAGGGTTAAATAGATCCTAGCAATAAAGCCTGTTGTGATGTCTGATTTTTGAGTTAAATTATTTTCTTCCTCATTATTTCTTCTTTTCTATGCTTAATGTATGTTTATGCTTAGCTACCATGTGCATGAACTAAGATTCTTAATTTATACTCAAGTGAGGTAAATTGGGAATAAACTCTTGAATTAAAGAACATATGATGCAATGAAGTCTAGAGATAGCCATTGTACATGTGCAATCCTTGTGAGTATGACCTTGCAAGTGCATATATTATACATAGATGCCTAAGATTAATGAGTTTATTGATTTGGATTTGCATGGAGACATAGTAGGTAACTTCAATAGGAACACCTACTAGAACACTTGAGAAAGGGTGGTAAATACCTTAGTGCATCCGATTGACAATGAGAGGAATGATAATTTACTCAATGCAATTCATCAATAAAAGTAGATTTGCTAGATGAAGTTGAATCTCTAGATATTTTATGCATTGATATTTCTCTTGCAATTTGTCAACTTAATTATTCTAGATTGAGTTCTTATATCATCTACTAAAATGCACTCAGTCAATTATTACTGATTTGATGCAAGTTTTGTACTCAGTGTGTAACAACCTACTTCCTTATAGAAATGAGACTCAACTCATCTCATCTATATTACTTGTGATTGGCTCTCATGCAAGTATACATGATCACAAGTAATATAGATAAGATCCATGTGTAATATATGCACTCACAAGGTTATACTCTCAAGGATTGCACATGCTAAATGTCTATCTCTAGACTTCATTGCACCTTATGTTCTTCAATTCAAGAGTCTATTCCCAATTTACCTCTCTTGAGTATAAATTAAAAATCTAAGTTCATCCACATGGTAGTTGAGCATAGACATGCATTAAGCACAGAAAAGAAGAAACAATGAGAAAGAAGATAATTTAACTTAAAAATCAAACATTAACACAAGCTTCATTGCTAGGATCCATTTAACCCTAGATAAAATAAATTTAGAATATTATATTTGAATTAAAATAACCAAGTAATTGTTAAACATCATCATAATCTAGGTTTGAAGGTTGATTTAAAAATAATAGATGAACTGGAAAGAAAACAAAAAAAAAATATGAAACTTGTAGTAGCTTTCTCCAAAGACCTCCTTGCAAAAGTTTTTTTGCTTGTCCAACTCTCTCTAAAACTCTGTCCCTCGATCACTTAAAACAACCCAAGATACAAGGTTTTAGAACTCTTCCACTATGTATAAAGATCCCCTTCCAGTAATAACTCATATTTCCACATGAAAATATAACTTCCAAAACATTATAGTGCATAAAATACATAAAATAGAAGTTCTAAAAATAATTGAGTTGCTGCACAATGTGGATTTGTAACACATGCACCTAAAAATCAATCTACAATAACAACTTAATTTACACACTTTAAAAATAATCTGCAACTTTTAAAACCAATACGTGCTCCACTTCCAGCTTTGTAACTTTGTCCCTCTAAAATACTCTGAAATCTTAGAATTTACTTCTAAGAATTTCTACAAAAAATATCCTTTTGAGCTTTAAAATTTTCTTTCTTGTAAAGTTGTTTTAGAATTTCTAAACTTTAAAATTTCACTACTTCAGAAGTTCTGATAGAGCCTCAAAATTTTTGAAGATTGAGCCTTGCAAAACCCTTCAAAATACTGTCTCTCTATCGCACTTTTGGGATTAATACTTCATGACTTTAGAAGTTCTGTTGCACTTCTGAGATCACTGTCACATTTCTGAAGTTATTTTTTGAATGCCTTATGCAATATGGACACAGTTTTGAGAACCTTTGTCACAATACTGAAGTTATTTGGAATGCCTTCAGGAATTCTGTTTGCAATGTTGATAAAGTCAAAAATCACTCATATTGCACTTCTGAGAACTTTTGTTAACTTCTATTGCACTTATCAGAACCTTACAAACACTTTATGTCGCACTCTAGAGAACGTCAAAGACTACCTAAGAATTACCTTTGTCACACTTCTAAGAATTTCTAAGAGTTTCAGAGAACCTCTTTTGCAAGCCTTAGAACCTCTTCTAAAACCTTTGTTGCACTTCTAAGGGCTTTAGAGAACCTCTTCTCCGAGAATCAAAACCATCTTTATTGCACTTCTGCGAATGTCAAAAACCACTTAGAAGCTATTTAGCAACTCTTTAGAAACTTTTGTTGCATTTTTGAGACTTTAGAAACTACTCAGAATCTCTTCTACAAGCCTCAGAACCCCATTCTTTCAACCTCTATTATGAGCCTCAGAACTTTAGAAACCACTTTTGTCGCATTTCTGATGTGATTCAGAACACAATCAGAACCCCAAAACTACCTCTTTAGAAATTTTGTCAACTTTTGCTGACCTCAGAACTCACCATTTCTGAACTCCATTGGGAACTATTTCCCAATATGAGAACCCCTTCAAAGATTTTGATGCACTTCTAAAGAGTGAGCTATTTTGGAAATTTCGAGATTGCCAATTTTAACCATGTCAAAAGCTCTTCAGAACTTTTGATAGTTAAACTGCTTCAGAAATTTTGAGTTTCAATAATTTTAGCCACATCAGAATCCCTTTAAAACTTCTGACACACTTTTGACAGTGGATAACTCATTCAAAACTTTTGATGACTGCAAAATCATCCAAAAATTTTGATTGTTTTGAGATTCTGAGATCGATACTTTACTTCTTTAGAAGTTCTGATGTTAATATTCACTACTCAAAACTTTACTACTTCAAAGATTCACTTCACTTGGTCAAAAGTTCTAACGTTAATATGAACAGAAGTTCTTACATTATGATAGTGCAACCAAATAAAATTGCCACAGCATTGAACTTTCCATGTAATGCATTCTTTATTTTGGTGATGCGACATGAAATGTTTTGTTTGCCAAGTACCCAGTGAACATTTCAGATGCTCTAGTGCTCAACTTCTTCAACTAGTTTTTTTCTCTTTTATCCAAATTTGACTCAAAGTAACTCCTTTTACACATTTCAATAATTTTACACCTGAAACAAAAACTAACTCCATTAAATGCAATATTTAAGTAAAACTAATGAACTTACATCAATTAAGGATCCAAAATATGTGAATTTAGGTATTAAAACATGATAAAATATGAGCTTATCAAATACCCCCAAACTTAGCTTTTGATTATCCTCGAGCAAAATAGTAACTGAATTTATAAAACAGTTAGGATAGTCTCTGATAATCAATCAAAAATATGCGAGAAAAATTGCACATATACAATAACTTAAAAATCATACTTAAAAATCATTCAAGATACTTGCGATGTAATCTCATGAAGCTCATATAGCTTCAATCCCTTCATGGAGTAAGAATGTGTGTGTGTGTGTGTGTGATTTGTCAATCTCATGCTGCATGCATGCTTTTTAATCAACAATATGCAATTCAATGATTTTGATGATTTTCACAAAACATTCCATCAACTTATTTTTTATAATCCCTCTCCACTAATATAAATAACTCTATTCACTTGTTTCAATAGATCTTTGTTAAGATTATAATAGGGCGCACATGAATATTCACTCTCTTGACTTATTATTTGGGGTTCCTTTTATTTTTATGAACTATATTACTACCACACTCTCAAACTTATATTTATGGGCTGTATCCCCCCAACTAAAAGTTGAATCCTTATTAATTCTTTTTTTATCCCTTTTTATTTATTCTTTTTACATTCTTTTTTTAATACCTCCAAACTTATCTTCTTTTGCTTCACTCATACCTCTCTAACAACTATGTATATCAATTATGTCTCTTAATAAGTGAAACATGGTTTTTTAAAAGGTTTGGATGATGAGGCTAAAGAAAGAAAATTGAATGGTGGTCTTTCATATGCTTTGCATATGTCATTCTTTCATTAAAGCTCAATGGGGATACTATTGACATGATGTACTAGGTTAGCTTGAAAGACTCAAACTGATCAAAGAAAATCCCTAAATCATTTCCAAGTAAATATGTTATCTAGGATTTTGCCTTGATGGATAATCAAATAAGTTCTTGCATGCTTATGTCAACCAAAATATGTCACTGAGTTTACAAAATTATCAACTAATCCATATACACTTTATATGATCATGACATGAAGTGCTCAAAAGTTATCATTTATGAAAAAGAAAGATTTATCACAAGAATTATTATATCAAAAGGTATCATCTATCCTTCCTTTTAAATCATGTGTAATAGTAATAAAAAACTAAGCCTATGTTATTGATCATCATTAGAGAATCCTATTTAGTTTCAATATTTAACAAATTTGCATAATTACTCGTGGATTTTCTTAGCTAAGTCAAAAAAAATTAAAGCTCATTGAAAAAGTATACCTAAATTTTGAAAAAAATTTACCCCTCAAAACTGAATGAAAGTCTTCAAATATACCCCCAAACTTAAACTGAACATTGTCCTCAATGTGAAAGAATGAAAGAAAGTTAAGATTAAGGGCTTCATTGATTAGAGTGATATTACATTCTCAGTGTTCCTAATATGCAGATGTGAACTGTCTAGCTGTCTATCTATTTCTCATGAGTTGAACTTTCTCTTTTGAAGTATATCATTCTTCTTTGTTGGTGGACAAGAGTTGATCAAACTATTGATTGTTGCAAGACAAAATTGTCTAAAATCAAGAATGCATAAAAAAAATCTAAATAAAAAGAAAAATAAAACAAAAATAAGCTAAACTAAAAAATCATAAAAGAGAAGGGATGAAGAAGTAGTTCAAATTTATAGCCTTCAGCTTGACTATCTCTTTCTTTAAGCTAGTTCTTTCATGTCCAATGCGAACTTCTGCTCATCAAATCTTTCTTCAAAATATGGCTTCAGATGTTGACCATTCACTTTAAATGTTCCCTTAGTGTCATGACCAACTTCAATTGTCTCATATGGCAATATCCTAGTGACAGTGAAAGAACTTGACCATCTGGACTGTAATTTACTAGGAAATAATATAAGGTGAGAGTTATTAAGTAACACTTTTTGACCAATTTTAAACTCTCTTCTTAGAATATGCTTATTATTTCATCTCTTTGTATACTCTTTGTATATCTTGGCATTCTCATCAGCCTCATTATGAGGTTCATCCAGCTCATTCAATTGTAGCAATCTTTCTTCTCCAACAAGTTGCCTGTCAAAATTCAAAAATTCTAGTGCCCAATATGCTTTATGTTCTAATTCCACAGGTAAATGACAAGCCTTTCCAAATACTAGCCTAAAATGAGACATCCCAATGGGTGTTTTAAATTCAGTCCTATAGGCCCAAAGTGTATCATCAAGTTTTACTAACCAATCTTTCCTAGAGGCATTCACATTTTTCTCTAAAATTCTTTTGATCCCTATTTGAAACTTCTACCTGTCAACTAGTCTGAGGATGATAGGGAGTTGTAAACTTATGTGTGACTCCATATTTATGGAGAAGTACATCAAGCTATCTATTGCAAAAATGTGTTCCCCCACCACTAATGATTGCTCTAGGAGTGCCAAATCTGATAAAAATATTTTTCTTTAAGAATTTGATAACTAACCGAGCATCATTTATTTGCATTATTACAGCTTTTACCCATTTAGACACATATTCTAAAGCTACCAGAATGTACTTATGGCTAAAAGAAGAGGGAAATAGTAAATCAATACCCTACACATCAAATAATTCACAAATAAGAATGTTGTTTAAAGGCATCTCATTTCTCCTAGAGATATTTTCCATTCTTTGACATATATCACATGAAATTACATGGGTGTGTGCATCTTTGCAAATTGTTGGTCAATAAAAACCAGATTGCAAAACCTTAGCCACAATTTTGGTGGAACTAAAATGCCTACCTAACTCTCCATCATGACAATTTTATAGATTAATTACCATCTCCTCCTTTGGTACATATCTCCTTATCACCTAGTCTACATAAACTTTAAATAGAAAAGGTTCTTCCCAAAGATAATATTTAAAATCAGAAAAGAATTTTTTCTTCTGTTGATATGACATGTCAATGGGTAGAACATTACTTTCCAAATAATTCACAAAATCAGTAAATCATGGTATTTGTGTGGGGTTGACATGAAGTATATGTTCATCAAGGAATTCTTCTAGAATTGGAGTTTCCTTCTCTTTCACAGTTGGAATTCTGGACAAGTGATCTGCAAGTAGATTCCAGCTCACTTCTCATGCTTGATCTCTAAATTGAATTCCTACAGTAGGAGAATTCACCTAATTAATCTAGGCTTTCCTTCTTTCTTTGCAAGAAAATATTTCAGAGTCGAATGGTCAAAATAAACAATCATGTTTGAACCAACAAGTAATAACAAAATTTATCAATAGCAAAAAATTTCTATTAAAATTTCCCTTTCCATTGTTGAGTAATTCAATTAAGCTCTTGATAAGGTCCTACTAGCATAGTAAATGGTTTAAAAATTTCTCCCCTTTTGTTGTCCCAAGATAGCTCTTATGGCAATGTCACTTGCATCACACATTATCTCAAAAGGTAGATCCCACTCTAGTGCTACCATGATTGGAGCTGAAACCAATTTCTCCTTCAAAGTATTTAAGGCCTACAAGCATCTAAAAAGTAAAATGATGCATCCTTAACCAAGAGGAGAGAGGTTTAGCAATTTTTGAAAAGTCCCTGATAAACCTCTTATAAAATTCTGTATACCCCAAAAATTCTCTAACAAGTTTAACAGATGTTAGTGGAGGCAATTTTTCAATGACCTCCACTTTGGCATGATCAACGTCTATTCCTTTTCCTGAAATCTTGAGTCCAAGCACTATCCCTTCCTGCACCATAAAATGACACTTCTCCTAATTCAAAATAAGGTTAGTCTCCTCACATCTTTGCAATACCAAAGCCAAATTATGTAGACACGAATCAAATCATGAGCCAAAAATAAAAAAATCATCCATGAAAATCTCAATGTATTCCTCCACCATATTAGAAAAAAATGGCCATCATACATTTCTAAAAAGTGGCTAGTGCATTACAAATACTAAAGGGCATTCCCCTAAGAGCAAAAGTACCATAGGGACAAGTGAATGTGGTTTTCTCTTGAGTTTCTGGTGCAATGGGAATCTGATTATAACCTAAGTAACCATCCTAAAAGTAATAGAATTCATGTCCTTCAAGTCTTTCCCACATCTGATCAATAAATGGTCAAGGAAAGTGATCTTTTCTAGTGACATCATTCAATTTTCTATAATCAATACAAACATGCCATTCATAAACTATTCTAGTTGGAATCGATTCATTATTTTCATTTTTTTGAACAGTCATACCTCCCTGCTTTGATACAACAGGCACCGGACTCACCCATGGGCTATTAGGAATAGGATAGATGATTCCTGCATCAAGTAGCTTGATCACTTCTTCTTTCACCACTTCTTGCATCTTTGGGTTCAAACTCCTCTAAGGTTGGATGGTGGGTTTACATTGCTCCTCCATTATAATTTTATACATGCAAAGTGAATTGCTGATTCCTTTGATGTTTGCAATTTTCCATCCAATTGCACCCTTATGCTCTCTTGATACTCTTAGAAGTTTCTCCTCCATCATATCTATCAAAGATGAAGAAATAATCACTAGTAGAGAAGAAACTTCATCTAAGTAAGCATATTTTAAATGAGAAGGTAAATGTTTGAGTTCAAGAATAGGTGGCTCTTCAACAGATGGCTTAAACTTTTTGTTGATTTGTCCTAGCTCCTCAAATCTTGCTAATTATTGCTTTCAATAGAGTGATTTTTGTTGAACCAAATGGTGTATATGGCAAACAACCAGGTTTCGATAATGAGCAACAACATATGAGTGAACATCTATGGTACTGATAATTGTTTTCCCAAGCATTGCAAAAATAGATATGAAAATATAGGAAAATAATTTAAATACAATGGACAGTGTATATAGAGAATACTTCAACAAGCAAAATCCATTGAGGAAAGAAGACAAGGATTCTTAGAAATAATGACATTGAAATGTTGAAAAGAAGCTAGAAAGAGTATTTTTAGCCATGATGCTCAAGCCTCAATAAGTGATCAAATAAATCTCCTACGGATAAAGTCAGCATTAGAGAACATTTGCCCAAGAAAGATTCAGACAAATCATTCCATAGACAAGTCAAATAAACCACTTATAATCAACACTTGTCCACATTACAAAGACGAATTTAGTTTACAGAAGCAGAGATGAAATGGAGCTGAACTTAGACAAATGTAGAGCTAAGGTAGAGCTAAATTATTCAAGCATTTGTCTTTCATATAAAGTCTATCTAAAATTGAAGAAGATCAAGGAACTTGTCTACAATCTTCTACAGAAGACATAGAAGATGAAGTAGAAGTGATGCAACAGCTATAGAAGAACAACTTTGTCTGCCATATTCATTTGCAGGTTCGTCTACCAGTTGCAACAGACAAACCATCAGACGACCACTGAAGAAATGATTCATCTATGCCTCAATGATTCGTCTGTTACTTTTAACAGACACATCATCAGATGAACTACTAAAGAAAGGATTCATCTACATGTCAGAACTTCATCTATCATTTATGATAGACAAATCATCAAAGGAAACATTTAGAAGACTTGGTCTATAGCCTACAACTTCTTCTGCAGATCTCTATAGACAAACAATAGACAAAGTGATTTCATCTACCGAGAAGGAGCCTTGTCTGTGACAATAAGATTTATCTGCTACTTATGACAGATAAACCAATAGACAAAGTTACATTGTCTAGTGAAAGAAAACTTTGTCTGGTGAAAGAAATTTTGTCTACTATGAAGAAGCCTTGTCCGAGCCAACAAAAGTTGTCTGTTACTTACAACAGACAAAGCTACTTTACAAGGTGACAGAAAACTTCATTTGATGAGCTGTAAAGAGAAGAGATTCATCTCTGCTTCTATAATTCATCTATCACTATAACAAATAAATTAGAAGATGATGTAAAATGCTGCAATAATCTTAGAAAGATTTATAAAGACACAGTTATCTATTATGTGGATCTACTCAGTTCTACTTTGTCTATTACTTACAAGAGATGATCTAGGATTTGATCAAACAAAGTTTTTTGTTAAAATATGGCATATCATGAGGAGTAGAAGCTACATGTATCCGACATCACTTGCTGCACTCTTTGGTCAAACTCTCATACGAAGCAAATTCTATTGAACAACCTGGACAAATCAAACTTAGTTGAAGATAGAAAGAAATTCAAAGGAAAGTAGTCTTCACTCTAATAAAGATTACAACTTTCAGAATCTGTATCCCTTTGGGCTTAATGGGCATCTTTCCAAAATAATGAAAGAGTCAGTCATGAAGAAAAGTCTTTACTCAGTATTTCCTAAAATTGAAAAGTCATCTTCTTCAAGGACAGCACTACCGGCTTTCTAGCTACAAATGAGTTTATTAAGAAGGTTGAGGAAGCTAAGAGAAAAATAAGAACAAAGCTTAAATGAGTAACATCTCTCAATCATACTATGCTCCCTCCTAGATAATCAATCTCCATTACACTGATAGACAATGAGCCTAAAAGTTCTATCTTAATTATATATTTGGAGGATTGATATCTAATGAGCTTCAATGGGATATCATTTTCATGTGTGCTCAAACTATGCACAAATTAGCCTAGCACAAGAGGCAATATAATGTGTAAAATGAGTGTTGTTAATTAGCTATGTGAGTTTGTGGTGAGCTCAAGAAAATCACAATGTATGAGTTGTTGGTGACCTCTGGAAAACCAATGAGTTTGCTTATGATCTTCAAAACTAGTAAGTTTCCTGGTGAATTCGTGAAACCAAAAGAGTGCTAAGAGTACTATATTTATGGCCCCTCGAGCTAGAATCCAGAAGAATATTGGGAACACTATTTATGCCCCCTAGAGCTGGAATCTAAAGGAAGTGTTGGGAGCACTTTTGTAATTCTATTATATGGGATATAGTGGAACCCTAGGCACAATGGGTATATGTTCTTAGAAGGTGGATGTAGGGACAAGGTTTTTGAACCACTATAAAAATTGTTATGTATTTTATCTAACTGATTGTTTTATTTTGCATATAACTATTTCATCATCATATTTCATATATCACTACACATACAATTACCTGCCTGAAATAAGAATGGCTAAGAGAACTTGAATTTGGAAGTGAAGTAGTCACTATGACCAAACAAATAGATATGGAAATTGTATACATACTGCATTATAATTTTTGCTTAGCTCATTAATTTTTATTTGGCAATAATCTTTATATGCTCAATTTAACCCTCCCCTTTTGAGCTATCTATTACATGGGACTAACAAATTTGCCTCCATAAACTTTTTCACAATCCTCTACATCCTCTCTCTCAGTTTCTTTGTTGCTTGGTTGAGTCAAGCATGCTTCAAGTGGATCTTCATCAACACTTTCCTAAAAAACTTTGTTCACCAACTTATCAATAGATTCAACTACAAAACAAGAAATAGCATCCAAAGGATATTTCATTAGTTCAAAAGCATTAAAGGTGACTTGATCATGTTGAGCATTAAGAATTAATTTTCTCTGTTGAACATCAATAAGAGTTCTTCCTATTGCTAGGAAGGGTTTACCCAAGATAAGTGGTTCCTTCCTATCTTCTTCCATGTTAAGAACTATGAAATCTGCAGGAAAAATGAACTTATCAACCTTTACTAACACATCTTCCACAATACCACTTAGATGTTTGATTGGATGATCAGCAAACTATAATGAAATTGTGGTTTCTTTCACATATCTCCCTGGCCTAATTTCCTAAAAATAGAAAAAGGCATCAAGATAATACATGTACCCAAATCTCACAATTCCTTTTCAAAATATGAAACACATATAGTGCAAGGGACTTGGGGTGTTAATTTTAATGTAGTGATGTGTTAAAGTACATTATAATTATTTTCAGTGGAAAATTTTACTTCATTACATATGAGACTGAATTGTGAAATTGAGTATGAGGCCATATATTGGATATGATTTGGATTTATATGATGAAATTTTTTCATGTATGTTTATGTTACATAAAATGAGGATTAAATATGCCTTTTGATGTTATGATTTTATGAAAAATATTATGGCAAAAAAATATGAGAAAAAAGGATGAAAAAGTGGATGAAATATCCACAAACATTGGGAGCCAGTGGACTGGCGCAAGCAATGCAGGTCAACTTTGGAGGATAGGTGGTGGTTAGCAAGTTAGCGCTGGTGTCCCCGATTGGTCAACGTTTTTGGCCTGTTTCTTCTTTGGTCCTTCCCATTTCTTCGCCCCATTTTGTCCTACCCTTGTTTAGTTTGATTTCTTGCTATTTTAGCTAGGAAATCTCTTTCCTAGCTAAATAATCAAGTGATCTTTGTTTAAACCCAATTTTCACCCATTTGAACCATAGAAAATGAAAAAAAATGGAAGAAACATCTGATTTCCACAAAATGAAAGGAGCAAGAGTGAGTTGGGAGCATGGTCCTTCATTTAGGGAGCATGGTTACGCTTGAAAATGAAGGTAAGCTTGATTTCCCAATCGAATCTCAGATTTTTTATTTTCAGGATTTTGGAAAATTGGATTTTTAGAATTAAATTGAGGTATATGTTTATAAATTCATGGGGGAATGGTTTAATAGAATGATTAAAGTGATTGGCATAAAAAATTTATGATTTATGCGAAGTAGGGTTTTTATGTATAGTAAAATTTTGGAATTTCATAATTTGTGTTAATTAATCCTGGAACAAATGATTGATGGCATGATTAGAATATTTTAGAACATATATGGAGTAATTCGAATCAGTGGAATTGAATTTTTGGCTAAGCCCTAAATAGGGGTTAAAGAGGAATTTTGTGTTTGGGCCATGTGGACTACAAATCGATTGAATTAAACATCTAATTAGATAGTTATTGAAGTTAATTGCATGTTAGTTATGTTATGAGATGATGGGATATGGCTGAAAATGGAATTCCTTAAGAACTTTTGCTGAGATATTATGAGTTACATTGTATTTATTAGTCATTTGATAAAATGTCCTAATGAGAGATAAATTTAGTGTGTTTATAATTCTAAGACCTTTATAGAAGGGAAGGATGACTAGTTAATTAGGACGTATTTAAAGGTTAACTGGCGTGTTGTAAAGATTAACTAGATGTTAAATATGTTGGATTTTGATTATACATTGATGAGAATGCAATTAGCAATATATTAGTTTGAGTTATGGTAATAAATGATTCGCATTATTGTCCTATATAAGATGATTTGAGAAGGATAAAAAGGCATGGAGCTGGAAGAGTGTATAATGATCGACTCAAAGTAAGTAGGCACCCCCTACTTTGTTTGAATGTATGATTGGTTGGGGATAATGAAAATCTCATTGATTTGACTCTGGGTGTGTATGTTTTGGTTGAGGATAATGGATATCTCATCTTTGTTTAAGATTAATGTTACTTGGTTTGTGAGAGATATTGGGTATCCCTTGGATTGAATAAATTAATGTTTTGGTTTGAAATGAATGTCTAATATGCAGGATAGAGAATATCCCTTTTTATATGTTAAAGTTGAAGATTGATTTGAAATGAGATGGATTGATTGGATGTGAATGATTGCAATTCCCTATTTGGTATAAATTGATGAACATATGTTTTTATCATTGATAAGGTTGTGTCTTGGATAAATGATTGAGCCATAGGGCTATTCATTGAGGATTTAAAGGTTGGTCAAAATCAAGAGATGAGGGTCATCCCCTAATTATTGGATTGGAATAATGAGGACATAGTCCTCATAGTATGATGGGTGTATTATGTAATTGATCATGATTGGATTGAATTATGTAAATTATGAATTGATGATTGATTTTTATTGATTGTGCCTACTTACTGAGTTATTCGGACTTATGCCTTCTTATGTAAATTTTTAGTTGACAGGGCAGATAAAGGAGTTATGAGAAAGACTAAAGACCTTTGGATGGTATGTGTGAATGTTGGGATTAGAATGCCTTTATATAATTATACATTAGAAATTTGTGTATTGTATTTGTATAATTGTAATTAAATGATTTGAATTGATGTTTTAAATAGACGGATTGACATGTTTTAGTAAATGATGTATAATATAGTGATAGTATGATATGTTTCCCCTAAGGTGTACTGCCATTATGGTGTGATGTAGGTCCTAGGATGTGGACAGAATGGATTAGTTTAGATTATTATTTGATGTTTATTAATTCAAATTGCTATATTTGATAAATGATATATATATATATATGAAGTTCTAATCTTGATATTTTTTGAAGAAACTCTATCAAATTTTAGTAGAAATCCCATTAAAATTTTGTAGATTTGGAGAGGAAATAATGAAATGTATAGGTGTCCTAGAATGAGACTTGAGCACCCCCACCCTAAAAGTGGGGAAGTCGAGGTGAAAATGAAGGCAAATGACCAAAGTCATGTCTCGAAAGGCAGTGCATGACATAATAGTATTAGATCCTAATAGCTTATCTATGTGATAAGTGAAGTTGATAAATGAGCCCAAAACCATCATGGCATTGAATATTAGAAGAAATCGAAAATCACATGTCATTACAAATTGATGAATTTTTGGAAAATTTGGATTAACATTAGAAGTGCGTTGAAGCATGAGTTAGGGAAAAGAGGCCCTTTGGAATTTTGATATAAATGTTATTTGGAATGAATGTTATTGAAATGAATGGTTATAGTATGGCACTGATGATATTGATATGAAATGAATCTGGTGATGTTGTGATAGCATAAGGATGATTTAATTATGTATATAGTTGATGATATGAAATTTGTTATGATCAGAGTAGCGCAGGGAGGCGTGGTGTATGCATCTTATTGAATGTTTGAATGATTATTTTTTTATAAGTATGTGAATTAGAAATAATGAAATTGTAAGTTTCATGAATAAGTATGGGAAACTGAATATAGTTTGATTTATTTGATTGAATTATGATGGAATTGTTGGATTCCTTTGATCAAAATGGTTGTGTGAATTGTGTTGGCTATTGAATTGTTTTGATTGAATGTATGCAAGGAATTTTGAGTGTTGCTTCATGTGTTTTATGGATACAAATGGTTGTTGTAAATGATGATATGTCAATGTATGTTTCATTGAATAACTTTGCTTATGAATAATTGGATTGAATTAATTAGTGAATAGGGATCGTGACCATCCCATTTGTTTATGTGTGGGCTATTGTAAGTGATGGGTTGATGTTATGAATTAGATGAATAAAAGTTTATATTTTAAATGTTCATTTGGAAATCTATTCATCTAGCTATTTGTGGAATTGCAATGTTATAGTGATATTGTATTGTACGATGAAATGATGTAAATTGTAATTGATGAATCCATTATTTTTAGAATATTTGACTGAGAATTCAATACATGCTTGGATTAAGGATGTGAATGGACTAAAGTTTGAATGCATGCTTAGAATTGGGTATTAGCGAAAATATACATGCTATGTAATTGAGTTTGAATGCTTGTTTTGGAAACTAATTGGTATTGAATTTAGTTATAGGCTACATGTTAAATGATTGAACTACTTTGATTAAAGTATATGAAACAATGTGCATGTGTAACATGAAGTTGTAGAATATACCCTATGAGGCATTTGGTTGTGTGGTGGTAAGATGATTAGAGATTTGGATGGTGCCACGATGGCACAAAAATGTGAATATTGTAGAGACTTCATTTGACTTGGGTTGGGTTATTTGAATAAAGTTTGGTCCATTTAGTTATTTGATAATTTTGGATATTTGGCTATTAGATTGAGGTTAGAAATTTGATTATTTGATTGAGTTTTGGATATTTGTTTATTTGATATTTGGTTATTTGATTGAGGTTTGGATGCATGATTGAGGTTTTTGTTAGTGTTTGGATGCCTCTTGAAATAGGATTGTATGTATTTGAGAATTGAATGCCTGCCAAGATTTAATTGTTATATATTTGAGGTTTGGATGCCTACTGGGATGGCTACTTTGAATATCTAGGATCTCGCCCATAATAGGGCTTTGTTTGATTATGCCACTAGTGATGGCAAAGATCAACCTATTATGTAAGACTCCTTTGCTTATTTTGTGGGTGTGGATGGAAAACTCGTGATGTCTAGGTTGCATTGATGGTGGAATACCAAGTGATCATGTATTTCGCAACAATTGTAGCTGAATTGCAGGGATGGGCCAAAACACACCGAAGTTTTAAGATAGTTGAGTCCCTTTGGTTAGTGGCTGAGTCCACTTTGATGATGGCTGATACCATTTGGCTGTGGCTATGTCCACTTTGGATTGTGACTGTGTCCACTTGGTTCGTGGCTGAGTCCACTTGGTTTGTAGCCTTTTGGACATGGTATTAGTTGATAGTAGGCAATTGAAAGTATGGATACATTAGTTTATATTTGCCACATGATAGTAGTTCCATTTCTATGTGCGAGAACAATTTAGTAAAGGATGGATGATGAGACATAGAGGGATGGTAGTATAAAATGAGATTGGACAGTTGGGATTATAAAATAGCATTATCATTGTGTGACATTTTTGTATTGATATTGGTATTATATTATTGTTATTGTATGATATGTTATGGAGTTATTGTACTTTGAAAGTATTAGAATTGCATTTAAGTGGTGATATGAATTGTATTAGCATAATTTGAGTGACACCCAATAGTTGCCATCCTTATGATGGAAGATGAGTTGGAAAAAGGACTTGTTATGATACCTATTTGTTTGATATTGTTCATGACTATGTAAAGTCACAATATTGGTAAGTAAAATTAGTTTGATTTTTGTTAATGCAGATTGCTTCCATAAAGATTACAAAGAGAAAAGGTTGTATGACCTTGATTATTTGGTTCATCAATTGAATGAATAAATTGCCTAGATTTTGTTGAAATAGATTCATGATTATGTTTATGATTGTACTATGTTACAATTCAAGATGTGAAGTTATAAATTAAAATTAATAAACTAGGTGTCAAACTTTGACTATTTGATAAATTTTATGAAATTGATGGAATGGGTAATCATCTTCTACAAATTGCGAAGTACGAGTGAAATTTGGTGACCATTAACATCTTTATGATATGTCTGCTGTATAATTACGTTGAGCTAAGTAGTCATACATGGAATGAATTGAATTATAATTTAAGATAAAAATGAAAATTGTACAATTTTTGAAAGTTTTGAAGATGAAACTTTTCATAAGGAGGGAGGTTTGTAACACTTGGTGTTAATTTTAGGTAATAACGTATTGAAGTACATTATAATTGTTTCTAGTGGAAAATTTTACTTCATTATATATGAGACTGAATATTGAAATTAAGTATGAGGCCACATATTGGATATGATCTAGATTTATATGATGAAATTTTTGTGTATTTTTATGATGCATAACATGAGGAAAAAATATGCCTTTTGATGTTAGAATTTTATGAAAGATATTATGGCAAAAATATATGAGAAAGAAAGGATCAAAAAGTGGAAGAAAAATCCACAAAATTAGGAGCCAATAGATTGGCGCCAACAGTGCCAGTTGACTTTAGAGGAAAGGTAGTAGTCAGCGAGTTGGCGCTGGCGGCGCCAGTTGGCGATATAAGTCAGTTAAATAACTTTTGCGGCCAGTTTTTAGCTGGTTTCTTCTCTGGTCTGCCCTGTTTCTTAACCCCCTTTTGCCCTACCCTTGTTTAGTTTGATTTCTTGCTATTTTAGGTAGAAAATCATCTTGCCTAGCTAGATAATCAAGTGATCTTGCATTTAAACCCAATTTTCACCCATTTGAACCGTAGAAAATGAAAAACAATGGAAGAAACATTTGACTTGAAAAAATGGAAGGAGCAAGAAAGAGTTGGGAGCATGGTCCTTCATTTAGGAAGGACGACTACACTTGAAAGTAGAGGCTAACTTGATTTCCCAACTGAATCTTAGATTTTGTATTTTTAGGGTTTTGGGACGTGGATTTTTGGAACTAAATTAAGGTATATGCTCATAAATTCATGGGAGAATGGTTTAATAGAATGATTAAAGTGATTGGCATGAGAAATTTGTGATTTATATTAAGGTTTTTATGAATAGTGAAATTTGAGAATTTCATTATTTTTGTTGAATTAATCATGGAATAAATGATTAATGGCATCATTAGAATGTTTTAGAACATGTATGGAGTAATTTGGATTAGTGGAATCAAATTTTTAGCTATACCCTAATTAGGGGTTAAAGAGGGTTTTTGTGTTTTGATCATGTGGACCACAAATCGATTGGATTAAATGTCTACTTAGATAGTTATTAAGGTTAATTTCATGCTAGTTATGTTATGAGATGATAGCATATGGTTGAAAATGGAATTCCTTAAGAACTTTTGCTGAGATGTTATGAATTATGTTGTATTTATTAGCCATTTAATAAAATGTCCTAATGAGTGATAAATTGAGTGTGATTATAATTCTAAGACCCTTATAGAAGGGAACAAATGACTAGTCATTTGGGATGTATTTAAAGTTTAAGTGGCATGTTGTCAAGATTAACTAGTGTTGATTATGTTGGCTTTTATTATAGATGAGAACGCAATTATGCAATTAGAAAGTGTATACGATTAGTAATAAATTAGTTTGAGTTATGGTTGTAAATGATTGAGATTATTGTCCTATACAGAATATTTTGAGAAGGATAAAAAGGCATGGAGCTAGAAGAGTATATAATGATCGACTCAAAGTGAGTAGGTGCCCCTTGTTTGGGGCCATTGATTTGACTCCGAGCTTGTACATTTTGGCTGGGGATAATTGTAACACCCAGGGCATTGAAAATGAGACAAATTTTGGTCAAAACTTATATTTGGGATTTTGAGATGATTTGAAGGATAATTATATAAATTTTATTTGAAATTTGATATGAATTAAGTGAGGTTATGAGAAAAGTTGGAGATACATGTGAATGGGTTGATTAAAATGTGATTTGATCTAGTTATTTGAGGACATTGTTATGCATTTTAATGAGACTTTATTATGTTCATATGTCATAATTAATGAGAGATTAAATACATGAGAGGAATCAAGATGTAAGGTGGAGGAAAAATCCATAAAATGTAGGCAGTAGGGCAATGCCGCGACACAGGAAATGTATGTTGCAGCAGAGCTTCACACTAGAGAAAATCAGGGGCATCTAACAGGTTGGATGTCACAGCATTTGAATTGGATGCCACGGCACTGAACTGGATGCCACGACATCACTTTAACAAGGAAAAAATTTTGCTTGTCCTGCAAGTTGATGCCGCAGCACAAGTTTTCGATGCCACGATATCAGTTCAGTGGTTCTGTGGAGCACCAGAAAATTCAACTTTTTAAATGCTGTTCCGCCCCACTTTTCTCATTCAGTTCCATTTTTCTTTCTTCCCATGCCCCAAACCCATGCCCTAGCCCCATGATGTCCCATCTCATGCCATGTTTGCTAAGAAATTACCTTGTCTCAATGGAAAATCACTTTATCTCCCATTTGAACCCGAGTTTAAGCTATTTCAACTATGGACAATGGAATAAACACTTGATTTCCTTCAAATGGAAGGTGCAACGTCAATTTGGGAGCTTGGTCATTCATTTAGGAAAGACTATTATGCTTGTAAGTGAAGGTAAACCCAATCTCCCAACTGAATTTTAGATTTTTGAATTCTATGGTTTGGAAAACAATTTGTAAAAGCAGATTTTAGGGCTTAAATTGATATGTATGGTTATAAATTCATGGAGTAATGATTTAATGAATTGATTACAGTGGTTTGGACATGGAAAATCATGATTTTACTAAGCTAGGGTTTTTATGCATAGTAAAATTTGGCCATTTCCTGATTTTTGTGAAATTAACCATGGGGTAAATGTTTAATAGCATGTTTATTATGTTTTAGAATATGTTTAGACTGAATTGAACTAGTGGAATTGAAATTATGATTATGCCCTAGTTAGGGGTTAAAGATGGTTTTTGTGTTTGGGCCATGTGAGCAACAAATAGATAACATTAAATGTTTAATTAGATTTTTATTGAAGTTAATTACATGCTAGTTATATTATATGATGATTAGATATGATTGGAAGTGAGATTCCTTGAGAATACTTGTTGAATATGTTAGATTTGACTATTCTTATATAGTATAGATATGAATGGCCTATATGGCTTTGTTATGAAAAGAGAGAATATGGTGTTTATGCTAAAAAAAATGACATGAACCATGATAAAATGATATAGGGTGTTTAGAGCTGAAAGTTTCAATGATAAAACATTTTGTAACACCCACGGCATTGAAAATGAGAAAATTTTTGTCAAAACTTATATTTAGGTATTTGAGGTGATTTGAAGGATAAATATATGAATTTTATTTGAAAGTTGATATGAATGAAGTGAGGTTATGAGAAAAGTTTGATATACATGTGAATGGGTTGATTAAAATGTGATTTGATTATTATAACACCTTGGGTGTTAATGGATGTTGAAAATGAGGGAAAATTTTTTGCATTTTAGCATAATGAGGAATTGAGGTGATAAACAGTGATTTATAAAGAAATTTATTATGGAAAACTGAATTGAACAAAGAGAATGACTTCATTAGTAGTTTTAGTGAAAAAGAACTTAAGTGGTGATTTTGAGTAAAGTCATGCATATGAATCGAATAACTAATGAAGCATGTTTATTATGTGAAATGTGACATGTATCAAGTCTTGAATTGAACTTTGGAGATGATTTTTCAATTTTGAACCATTGAGTTGAATGTTTCACAAAAAGAACTCAATAGGTGAATTTCATCAAATCATAAAAATTTAATGAAGGATTAACCATATATGATGGTTGTGGCTATTGAAATTTGCTCATGAGAGTATGAGGTGATTTTGGTTCTTAGATTTCATATAATGCATTGTTGTGAGCTGTAGAAGGATAGTAAGAAGAAAAAGAACTAAAATGATGAAATTGAGCAAAGGCACAATTACGATCTATATGACTGACCTAATATGATTATCATAGGTATTGTGATATGTGGGAAATCTTAGTTTAAGACTTGGGTGTATTTAGAATTGAATTGAATTGTGGAGTCATTTATAGCAGAAAATTCAGAGAAAATTTAGTTAAAAAGAACTAAAATAGTGAATTTGAGAAAAAGCATATCTATGATCAATGTGAATAGTCTAAAATAGTTATTATGTGTATTGTAATGTGTGCGAAACATTAGTTGAGTTTTGGATGCATTTTGGAATGAAAATAGCCTAAGGAGTCACTTATTACAAAAAATTTGGTTTAAAACAACTAAATAGGTGATTTTTAATAATTGACCTCAAATGAGGTAGTGAATGGTATGAACATAATTTATTTCATGTATGTGATGTGTGGGAAGTGATTAT